>VSMD01042882.1:0-32325 GCA_008750895.1 Mirza zaza
GCGAGCTACCGCGCCTGGCCTACTCTGTTCCTTTTTACTGATGAATAGCATCCCATTCATGCATATGTCATCTGCTATCTATTCATCACTTGATGGACATTTGGCTTATTTCCAGTTGTGGTTATTATGAATAATACCACTATATATAATACCGCTATAAATAATACTGCGTATTTGAATATAAGTCTTCCTGTGACCATATGTTCTCCTTTCTCTTGGGTATATACCTAGGAGTAGAATGGCTGGGTCCTTTGGTAATTCTATATTTAACCCTTGAAGAAACTGCCAAACTATGTTTCAAAATGTTGGTACCATCTTTTACATTTCCACCAGCAAGGCAAGAGGATTCCCTTTGCTCCACATCCTTGCCAACATGTGTCACTGTCCCTCTTATCATTATAGCCATTCTAGTGGGTGTGAGGTAGTGTTTCATTGTGGTTTTGACTTGCATTTCCATAATGATTAATTATGTTGAGCATTAAGCATCTTTTCGCGTACTTATTAGCCATTTGTATACTTTCTTTGGTAAAATGCCTATTCAAGTCCTTTGCCCATTTTTGGATTGGGTTGTTTGTGTATTACTGAGTTGTAAGAATCCTTTACATATTATAGATACAAGTCTTTTGTTGGATACATGACTTGAAAATTATTTTCTCCCAGTCTGTGGCTTGGATTTTCATTTTTTAAATAATGTCTTTTAAAGAGCAAATTTTTACTTATTTATTTATTTTGAGACAGGGTCTCCTTCTGCCACCTGAGTTACAGTGAAGTGGCATCATCATAGCTCACTGCAACCTCAAACTCCTGAGCTCAAGCCATCCTCCTGCCTCAGCCTCCTGAGTAGCTGGCACTACAGATGCACACCACTATACTCAGCTAATTTTTCTATTTGTTTGTAGAGACGGGGTCTTGCTCTTGCTCAGGCTGGTCTTGAACTCCTGGCCTTAGCCTCCCAAAATGGTAGGATTATAGGATTATAGATGTGAGCCACTGAGCTGAAACACTGATGTGTTTCAACTGAGCCAGGTGAGAGACGATGGAGAATTAGGAGGATGAGGTTTGAAATTAGACAGCGTAGGTTCATCTGATGTGTACCACCTGATATCTGTGTGACCTTGGCAAAATTTTAAGAAGGTTTTTTTTTTTTTTTTGAGACAGGGTCTCTTTTTTTTTTTTTTGTCACCTATGCTAGAGTGCAGTGGTGTCACCATAGATCACTGCAACCTCCAACTCCTGGACTCAAATGATCCTCCTGCTTCAGCCTCCCAAGTAGCTGGGACTACAGGCATGCGTCCCCACGCCTGGCCTTAACAGCTCTTTTTAATTCTTTCCCAGACACTAACAACCAGATGTTTGAAGCCTCAATTCAAACCCTTCCCATGAAGTCACGTACCTTGGTCCATCCAGGAAACTGGATAAAGGTGTCCTGGGGCAAGTCTGGGATCCCACTGAAAATGGAGAAGTTCCCCGCATAGAAGGTCGGGAGCCTGTAGCTAGCTGAGCCGTGGGCTTTACTCTGGCAGCTGCCTTCCTGGCCACCGCAGCTCCCCAGGTGGCTCTGCACTGCATCCTCAGTGTCCAGTGGGAAGATCATCCAGCCCGTGAGGATACTGGAGCTGAGGGTCAGGTTAGAAACCAGCCCCTGGAAAGGAGGAACGGCACGATGAGCTGGGGAGGGAAGGGAAAAGGCTTCTCATGTCTCTGCGTCCCAGCCTTCAATTCCTGGGAAAAGCAAACTAGGACACTAAACACCAACAGGAGACGAGACTCAAACTACGCGTACATCGAAGTAACAGGGGTCTAGCTTGAGGCGGAATCACAACTCCTTGGGAAGAGATATATTTCCCAAACCGCAGCTTTCTCTCTCCGTTGGATGTCTCCACAAAAGGGGCAGAGTTTCTGCTTCTACAGGAAGGGGCTGAGCCGCCACAGCGTCTGACCTCAAACGCCCCGGTCTTCAGCGTTGGGTGCAGAGAGAGCCATTGGTAGAATGGAAGAAATGATGGACTCTGAGGAACGGGACAAGTGAGTGTGATATTCACCCCACTGTGCAGGGCAGGAGGGGGGATGGGTATAGCCAGGAGCGAGCCCTGACCCGCAGCACCTCAGCAGTCCTCACTGGGACCGTCAACCCGAGCCTGCTCACCTGCTGTGAGGACCCGATGCGCTAACGGCAACGAGCAACTCTGATATCTGTGAAAGGACATGAAGGGTGAGGAAGGTGATGGCAAACCTCACACTTGTACTGGGAAGCTGCTCTATTTGTTCCGCGGGAGCCGGGGGTGTCCGTGGCAGCAGCCACAGCCTGGCAGCCTATGCGCACGGCTCACCTAACTTCCCCTCGCCAGGCTTGCATGTGGGCAGCTTCTCCCCTCCCAGAGGGGCCTGGCTGGATCCCAAGTCTCAACCGTCCATTTAGTAATTCGATAAACATTAACTAGGCAGCTGTGTGTCAGGCTCTTTGCCAGGTACTGGGGACCTAGTGACTACACGACTGAGTCCTGATCACGGGTCAGCGGGGCCTGTGAGAGCCAGGCAGGTAGGCCACTCATTACAGGCTGAGCACAGGGGTTTACGAGAGACACATTTACACTGGAGGCAGAGGCGGCCGGCACACAGCTGTTCCCTGTGCGTAACTGCCTTGCTTCCGAGCTGCCACCAAGAGGGTCAGGAAGGAGCCCCAGACCCCTGCCCTAGACTGGGTGGTGCCACAGTTCCCTCGATGAGGTCTTCTGTCCTCGGGAAGATGGTGAGCTACCCTGGGGAAGCCTGTATCTCAACATCTCTGCATCCCCTGAAGCACCTTGTAGAGCATCTAACACAAGAGTGTGAGCTTACACATGTCTGGTGAATGATGCTCTAAAAATATTTGCTAGAAAAACATGTTTGGACTAGATACCTGGGCAAAAGGTAACCAACAGAGGTGGGAGGGAGTGTACTAAGGGAAAAGGCTTTCTACAATGCAAGAGTTTGTTAGGGACCGACCCGTCCAAACCCACAGCACAGGGCAGATCGAATGTTTTTTTTTTTTTTTTTTTCTTTTTTTTGAGACAGAGTCTCACTTTATTGCCCAGGCTAGAGTGAGTGCCGTGGCGTCAGCCTAGCTCACAGCAACCTCAAACTCCTGGGCTCAAGCAATCCTGCTGCCTCAGCCTCCCGAGTAGCTGGTACTACAGGCATGCGTCACCATGCCTGGCTAATTTTTTTTTATATATATTAGTTGGCCAATTAATTTCTTTCTATTTATAGTAGAGATGGGGTCTCGCGCTTGCTCAGGCTGATTTCGAACTCCTGACCTCAAGCAATCCGCCAGCCTCGGCCTCCCAGAGTGCTAGGATTACAGGAGTGAGCCACCTCACCCGGCAGAGACTGAATGTTAAACTGGCTTTGTTGGCAAGAGAGGCTTCAGAGGACCCGGTGGGATTTTTAAGCAGAGGAAGAGCACTGTGGAGTGGCTTCCTCCTTCTGTTTCTTTCTACAGAATGAGCAAACTCAAACACCAGGGAAAGGTTCTGTTTTGCAAAGCTTAACTTTCTCATCACCCGGGGAGGAAAACAGCGCTTCAAAATAACTCAACTTCTAGGTTGCAAGACAAATCAGATAGGTTCACTCTTCAAACCTTTTGTGTGCTTTTACAAATTGCCTCTCTGATATGCTAACTGGCTCGACTGTGATGATCATTTCACAATGTATACATACATCAAAACATTAAGTTGCATACCCTAAATAGAAAAAGTAACTTAAAAACTGCTTCTATGTTAATGGAATGGAAGGAAAGAATGTATGTGTGAGGGTTTGTAAACAGATAATATGAAAACTTCCCCAGACTGCGTAGGCATAGTCTTTTTTTTTTTTTGAGACAGAGTCTCACTTTGTCACCCAGGCTAGATTGAGTGCTGTGGCGTCAGCCTAGCTCACAGCAACCTCAAACTCCTGGGCTCAAGTGATCCTCCTGCCTCAGCCTCCCAAGTAGCTGGGACTACAGGCATGCGCCACCATGCCCGGCTAATTTTTTCTATATTTTTAGTTGGCCAATTAATTTCTTTCTATTTATAGTAGAGACGGGGTCTCGCTCTTGCTCAGGCTGGTTTCGAACTCCTGACCTCGAGCGATCCGCCCGCCTTGGCCTCCCAGAGTGCTAGGATTATAGGCGTGAGCCACCGCGCCAGGCTGTAGGCATAGTCTTGCCAACTCTTGAACCTCAGTCCTAACAGTGCAGCCCCTCCTACCTTAAAATCATTGATATATTTGCCGTAGTTCACACGTCCCATGTTCTCCACCAGAAGGTCCAGAGTGGCCCCAGCCTTCCCCATTATGTTCAGAGTGGTCACGTAGTTTCGCTCAAGGACTCCCTGGGGGACCTGTGAAGTCAAGGCCAAATGAGAACAGAATGAAGAGCAAGAAGATCAGCAGGGGAAAAGAGGCAGCCTGCTGTTCATTCAGCACTCCTTTCCCTGCCTTGCAGTGTCAGACTTGGTTAAGAAATGCTTTGATAGCTCCTTAGCCCAAGTCCCTGGCCAGGTTCCCCCAGCCGCTGCTTCCTAACTAGGAAAATTGCCAGACACAGCTCAGAGCATGGGAAGGTCTAGGCTGGTTTCCTTTGCCCTGAAATGTTTTACTGTCCATCTTTTTTTTTTTTTTTTTTTTTTTCATAGAACTATGGTTCAGAAGGAACTGTGCATCTATCTTTAAAGGGAAAAGGCAAAATTCCAGGGGAGGATTCCTAGCAAACGGATTGCATTGTGTTCTCACAGCACAAGTCAGTCATAAAAAAATAGCTTCTAAACAACATGGAGAGCTGAGACAAAATCAGATAAACAAGATAAAATCAGAGAGTTAGGTGGAGTATTCTCACCTCAAAAATACTTGATATGATACATTAACCATGAAAATTATATAATAGAATGAGGAGCAACAGCAGGTATTTTATCAGCAACATAGTTCTATTTTTTTTTTTTTTAAGACAGAGTCTTGCTCTGTCACCTAGACTAGAGTGCTGTGGCATCAGCCTAGCTCACTGCAACGACAAACTCCTGGGCTCAAGTCATCCTCCTGTCTCAGCCTCCCGAGTAGCTGGGACTACAGGCAGGAGCCACCATACCTGGCTAATTTTTTCTATATATATTAGTTGGCCAATTAATTTCTTTCTATTTATAGTAGAGATGGGGTCTCGCTCTTGCTCAGGCTGGTCTCGAACTCCTGAGCTCAAATGATCCGCCCACCTCGGCCTCCCAGAGAGCTAGGATTACAGGCGTGAGCCACCGCGCCCAGCCTAATTTTTTCTATTTTTATTAGAGATGGGGTCTCTCTCTTGCTCAGGCTGGTCTCAAACTCCGGACTCAAGTGATTTTCCCTCAGCCTCCCAGAGTGCTAGGATTACAGGAGTGAGCCACTGTGCCCAGCCAATATTCCTAATTTTTTTAAAAGTTTAGATTTTTAAGATTGATGTTACACTGACCATAATTCACTAGGACAACTCTCAAAGAGGAAGCCAAGAAACAATCACCATTGCTGTAATGTCTTAATGTCTTAGAAACTTGCTTCCACTGAAATGAAAGCTGCTGATAAGAAGAGAATAGAAATGTTTGAATCTTAGATTTTCTAAACAAATTTCCTTGGTTCGGACAATCTTTTTAATGTGTTCTTTCCTACGACTGTTTCAGTGAGAGGAGTGGAAATCCTAAAACTCAACTGCATTTTGTTATGAAACAAAGTTCTTTGTGCATTTTAGTAATGATTGTCATAAGCCATCTTTCAGACTATAATTTCTCATGCGGGATAAAGCCCCAAAGCTCAATCCACTTAGATTAGTGCCGTATACAAAACCGAACGGGAAATGTCCTTTGCTGGAGGAGCGAAGAATGCCCAGGAACGTGCTGTGGTTGGTCACAGAAGGATGGCCTTGTCTTCTGAGAGGGTTGGGCCTCGAGCACAGCCCTGGGGGTTAAGATGGGGGTGGGGTGCATTCCGGGCAGATGGCGCATTCCTGAGGCCACACAGCAAGTGGGGGGCACAGCTCAGGGACGTCAAGAAAAGAGGTGGAGCCTGAGGTTGAAGAGGTGAGCAAAGGCCTCAAATGCCAAGCTAACAAGTGTAGACTGCTCATTCCCCCTTGGGGCAAAAATGCACACAGTTCAGAGAAGATGCTCACCCCGTCCACGGAGACATAGGCCCGGTCATGGACTCCATTCAGGGGTGAAGAGAGAGGCGTTGGGCTGCTGCAGTTTTGAGGCAGCGTCGTTCGGTACAGCACAAACCCAAAATACTGGTTAGAAAAAGATTTAAGAAAAATGTATCACTCTCGCTGTTTGTTTAAAGAGAAACTTGCTTACCCTCCATCTGTATAAAGGTGACATTTAAAAAACCATAAAAGGAAAAGCTTCCCCCCACCTCCAGGAAAATTGAATCTGAAAAAGGAAAAGAAAAATTCGATCTTAAATTTTTAGATCATAGAATAACTATCGTCATAATGAAATGCAATGAACCCCGAAGAGTGTCTTATCAAGCAACCTTTTCCCACAAGAAGACACTGGACCCTGGATGGGTTAAGTCATTTGCCCAGGGTCACCCAGGTGATTATATTATATGTATCAAAAGTTGTGGATGTTACCTCAAAAAACAAAACCAAAGAAAACCACCACCGCCAAAAAAAACCCAAAAAACAAAAAACAAAAAAACCATAACATGAACAAATATCAACAAAGCCAAGAGATGAAGTTCTCTGCTCAGTAAAACATACTGCAGGTTCTTGGGCTAAATCTGCTCTGACATACAAAACAAAGAGTCCATAAGCCAGGCATGGTGGTACATGCCTGTAGTCCCAGCTACTCAGGAGGCTGAAGTGGGAGGATCGCTTGAGCCCCGGAGTTTGAGTCCTGCCTGGGCAACATAGCGAGACCCCATCTCTAAAAAAAAAAAAAATTTTTTTTTAAATGGAAAGAGTTCTGTCAGAACTGTTTAAAGTAGAGGAACAAGAGAAAAAAATACAGTTGAGAAACTAGAGTATAACCTATCTCTAATCAGAAAATATTTTTAGATGCTGACATCCCTAGTCTAAAACAAAAGCCTCGAACAATCTGCTCCAGCAGTCATACCATCCACAGAACTAGTTATTAACTTCACCTATTTACTTCCTGTTGTGGACATTAGTGAGAGTGAGCTGCGACAAAATCCTGGATTTCCATGCTGGATTTCTATCTGAATTCTCTTCTAAGAGTCCTCTTCTCAGGAGAGACTTAGGAATAGTTTCAGATCAAAGAAGACTAGAGCGACAATATAACTAAATCAATGTGTGATCATGTATTGGAAACTGGATTGAAAAAAAAAATTAAGCTATAAAGGATATTACTGGAAGGACTAGACATTTGAACATAGAATGTATATTAAATAATAGGATTGTCTCAACATTAAATTTCTTAAGTATGATCATTGTCTTGTGGTTATGTGAGATAATGTCCTTTTTCTTAAAAAACATGTGTTGCAATATTTAGAGGTGATATGTCATGGTGTTGACAACTAACTCAAATGGTTAAAGAAAGAAAAGCAGTTGACTACATACACACACAGAGAGAAAAATAAAGCAAGTGAAGCAACTGCTAACAACTAGTGAACTTAAGCGATAAGTAGATTGGTGTTTGTTGTATTATTCTTGCAACGTTTTTTATATTTGAAATTTTTCAAAATAAAAAGTTGGGACAAACTTTTAAAATAAAGATGGGGTACTGCTTAGAGATCAAAACTACATAGATATACAGACTCTAGGGGAAAAAAATGTGCTCTGTTCTCTTCAAAAGCAGGAAAAAGAATCTCAAATAACCTAGCCTACCAAGAACATAGTACCTATACCTGCGGTGCCCAACCCCCTGGCTGCAGGCGGGTACCAGTTGGTGGCCTGTTAGGAACCAGGCCGTGCAGCAGGAGGTGAGCAGTGAGCAAGAGAGCGAGGCTTCATCTGTATTTACAGCCGCTCCCCATTGCTCACATCACCGCCTGAGCTCCGCCTCCTGCGAGATCGGCGGTGGCATTACGTTCTGCATCGTGGTGAGCTACATAATTATTTCATCATGTTACAATGTAATAATAATAGAAATAAAGTGCACAATAAATGCAATGAGGTCAAACCATCCCCAAACCATTCCTCCTCCACCCCCTAACCCCGCCGGTCCATGGAACAATTGTCTTCCATGAAACCCATCCCTGGTGCCAAAAAGGTTGGGGACCGTTGCCCTGTACCACCGAGCTAACTAGGAAGGGACAAATAATTAAACTGTGTCTTGTTGGAGGATTCAAATAGTGATTTTCCACGGATGCCTAATATTTAATAATAAAGATTAATCAGGGCAGTCAGTGCATTCGACTTATAACTTGTACAGAACTACGCTGAAGCAGGTTGAGCTACTTCCTATGTGAGTGACAAGAAATGGGAGGGGGGGGACACAGGAGAGACCAGCCCACCACGCAGCACTGGAAACCTCACTTACCTGGGGTCTGATCCATCCGCTTACCATGCGGCCCCTTCACTCTGAGCAGGCGCCGCAAGGCAGGCCGGAAAGCACAAATTTTGCAAGTAGAAAAAGGGTGAAGCGTTACCTTTGAGCGCCTACCTGTTTCACCTGGGTAAATGTCAAGGGATAAAGGCTTTTTACGGGCCCAGAGGGACACAGAATGTCCAGAGCTTCCCCCACCGCCTTTAACTGAAAAGAAACAAAAGTAGCGTTCACTCTCTGCCACTCCTCACTGGTGAGCAGAGAGGGAGCGTCATTTGCAAGTCATCAAAGACATTAGTGGAAACCCCTAACTAGACCTAAACTGTTCACATTTCACTCACTGCTGCTTCCCAGTCACCTTCAGGCCTCTCCATCCACTCCCTCTTTTTTTTTTTTTTGAGACAGAGTCTCACTCTGCTGTCTGGGCTAGAGTGCCCTGGCGTCAGCCTAGCTCACAGCCTCTGAGCCTTGGTTTTCACTCTTTCACTCATTTTAGGGGCTTTTACAGATCTTGAGCAAGCTGTATTTTTATTTCTGAATAGGTGTATTGGAAACGTTTTTGAAGACTACTATCATTTGTATCTTTCCTCAAGAGTTAGGGAGTGTACCCAGCACGGTGGCTCACGCCTGTAATCCTAGCACTAAGGGAGGTGCACTAAGGGAGGCAGAGGGGGTTGGACTGCTCAAGGTCAGGAGTTCGAAACCAGCCTGAGCAAGGGCGAGACCCCGTCTCTACTAAAAATGGAAAGAAATTAGCTGGACAACTAAGAATATACAGAAAAAATTAGCCAGGCACGGTGGTGCATGCCTGTAGTCCCAGCTACTCCGGAGGCTGAGGCAAGAGATTGCTTGAGTCCAGGAGATTGAGGTTGCTGTGAGCTAGGCTGACGCCATGGCACTCTAACCTGGACAACAGAGTGAGACATTGTCTCAAAAAAAAAAAAACAAAAAACTTATTATATTAAATCCAAAGGATTATGTATTCTTGTAACTCAGGATACTTATTGTGATGCAATAATAACAATAACAACAGCTATCAGTCATTGCCTGTCTACATACTCTAGTTGAGACAGAGCATTTACATACACTACCTCATTTTTTTCTTTTTTTGAGACAGGGTCTCGTGCTGTTGTCCAGGCTAGAGTGCAGTGGCATCATCATAGCTCACAGCAACCTCAAACTCCTGGGCTCAAACTCCTGCCTCAGCCTCTGGGGTAGCTGAGACTACAGGCATGCGCCACCATGCCCAGCTAAGTTTTCTATTTTTTGTAGAGATGGGGTCTCCCTCTTGCTCAGGCTGGTCTCAAACTCCTGAGCTCAAGTGATCCTCCTGCCTCGGACTTCCAGAGTGCTAGGATTACAGGCGTGAGCCACCTCGCCCAGCCTGTACCACCTCACTGAATACTCACAACTACCCAGTCACCTTTGAGGTGACAGTGAGGCAGGCATTACTGTCCTCATGTTATAGAGGAGGAAACAGAGACTCAGAGACGCTCACTTGAGTGATGGCAGAGCCAGGATTTGCAGTTAGATTTAGCTCCCAAATCCAGGGCTTTCCACAACATGATACTGGTTAGGAATTTTATAAATATTTCCCATGGTTATTTTGCTAATGGGCAGAGAAAAAAAATCTTAACTACAGTTCCATCAAGCCAGCTACTCACATGGGTGTTTTCTCACCTGGACAACTAAAGGAATTCAACTCACAGTAAAAGCTTTTATTCTATATAACTATGTTCTACATAAATTCAATTCAGTTCTATGCTGATCCGGTATCTTAAATCGTATACACTTAGTAAACCATGAAAAGCCATTTCTGTGCACCCAGTTTTCCTTCACAGTAAACAGAATGTGCTTCTGGTACCAAGGTAGTTTTCTTTTAGCAGTTTGGTTGTTTTGAACATTTGCAGTTATTTTCTGTAGCATAAAAATAAATTTCTCACACATCTACAACAAACAAACCAACACTTTCCTTAAGTAGCTGAAGCAATGAGCAAGTAGAAGGTGCTCCTTTTACAAGTGTGGTTGAAGTCTGATTAATCTAAAGAAAGATTCCTATCAGGCAGAGAGACCACACTCTTGTAGAAGGTAGCACCCGTATCTGACACTACGTGGAAAATGTTACAAGAGCTCACCCAGCCAACCAACATGTCAAAGGGCTTCTTGAGTGGAAAAATTATATAATCGTCATGTTTGGCATTTTGCTTAAAGATAAAAACTTATGATGCTATTTTAGGATATCAAGATTCTTAAGAAATAAGTAACTGCTCATGTTTTTTTTCTTTTTTTTTTCCTTGTGAGTTAATACATGTAGGAGTTAGGGATTATAAAAGGGGAAAGCCTGAAGACACAGAAGGTCAAAACAAATTGAGTTTGGCTTACGTCAATCCTTCTGACTATTAAATAAAACCTCTGCTTTTTCTTTTTCCCTAGAATACAATGCTCGTAACTCCCATTTATGATTAATTTCTAGATTTTCTCCCCTTACATCTCATATGCCATGTAAACCACAGATCATAAAAATAAGGCCATGATTTTGAGAGGGAGGGGAATGTATAATTTAAGGCAGAGACCTAGCAAAATGCCTGTGATTTTGGGGAACTCCTTTAAAAAAAGTGAACTAGGGAAAACAGCCTCTCTAGCCAGAACAGTGAGGTGGCATGTAATTTCCAAAAAGGCTCCTGCCACTGCTTTTGACAACTTTTAACTGAACCCAAATGACCCGAATGATGTAAAAACGCTACTGCTCCCGTTCACATCCCATTCGCTCATCCTGTCAACAAGCGTGTGTATCTTCCCACCTCCAGCTTGTCGTTTACCCGAAACATCATCTACCCTATCGGGCTCCCAGAAACAAATTCACAGAAAAATAACGAACCGATCCCCCAGCACAGCACTTTCACTCACTGCTGCTGAATTCCACTTCCTCACTCCCATCTCACTTTCAACGTTCGCTATTTTTTTTCCTTACCTTTTTCAGAACAACTTTTCCATATGCAAACTTTGGTGTGGATGGAGGGATAGGACCTTCTGGTACAGGGTTAAACTATAAACCAGAGTGTAAAAAGAGAGAAAAGAAAAAAAAAGCTGTTAAACATATCCATCAGAAACATATCCATAGAATTCGTTTTTCAAAATTAAAGATTAAAAACTCAAACAACTGTGCTAGTGATTTTCGGAAAGGCAAAGGAACAAGCGACTTCTTCCAAAACAGGATCTGGTAAAGTTTTTATTTCTAAGTATGTGTCTGTGTTTTAAGCTCCAGGAATCATCCAAATAATTATAGAACAAAAGACTTCAAAACGAAAGAACAAAAACAAGTAGAGAGAATGACATACATAGACGGCCAGGCGGGGTGGCTCACGCCTGTAATCCTAGCACTCAGGGAGGCCGATGCAGGAGGATCGCTTGAGGTCAGGAGTTCAAGAACAGCCTCAGCAAGAGTGAGACCCTGTCTCTACTAAAAATAGAAAGAAATTAGCTGGGCAACTAACAAAAAAAAAAAAAATAGAAAAATTAGCCAGGCTTGGTGGTGCGTGCCTGTAGTCCCAGCTACTTGAGCTTGGGCTTAAGCAAGCTTGAGTTTGCTTGAGCCCAGGCGTTTGAGGTTGCTATAAGCTAGGCTGATGCCATGGTACTCTACTCAGGGCAACGGAGTGAGACTCTGTCTCAAAAAAGAAAAATAAAAAAATGACACACACACACACACACACACACACACACACACACATACATAGAGTCAGAAGATCTGGGTCTAAGTCCCAGGTCTTAAGAGAAGTCTGTGGCCATCTGGCATTTCAAGTATGTTGTATTATGATTTCTCAGGATCCTCCCATTTCTTTCTTTCTTTTGGCTTCCCTTTGTGAAAGAAATAATAAAAACTAATGATTTCAAAAAGATGACAAAAAACTGATAGAAGGAAAAGCAATATAATAGTCCCCAATCTTGCTTTTCTCTAAGTTCCTCAGAGGAAGTCATTTTTAAAATCATTTCATTGTTCCTATTTTGGCTTCTTCTGGTTCCTAAATAATATTATCTGTACTGTTATTTCTTGTTTGATTCATTAAAACACTATCATTTGCCGGGCGAGGTGGCTCACGCCTGTAATCTAGCTCTCTGGGAGGCTGAGGTGGGCGGATCATTTGAGCTCAGGAGTTCGAGACTAGCCTGAGCAAGAGCGAGACCTCATCTCTACTATAAATAGAAAGAAATTAATTGGCCAACTAATATATATAGAAAAAAATTAGCCAGGCATAGTGCCACATGCCTGTAGTCCCAGCTACTCGGGGAGGCTGAGGCAGCAGGATTGCTTGAGCCCAGGAGTTTGAGGTTGCTGTGAGCTAGGCTAACGCCACGGCACTCGCTCTAGCCTGGACAATAAAGTGAGACTCTGTCTCAAAAACAAACAAACAAACAAAAAAAACACTATCATTGATTTATTTAACACATGAGAGCATGGCTCAGTTGTACTACCCTAACTAACTTCCTTTCTTCCTAATGTGGTTATGTTACCATTTTCTGTTTCTCTACTGGTTACCTTTGTTACTTTAAAATAATGTCCTTATACCTCTATTTCTTGGTCCCATCAGTTAGGACATTATCTTTTGTGTCCACACTTTTTTTTTTTGAGCTAGAGTCTCGCTTTGTTGCACAGGCTAGAGTGAGTGCCGTGGTGTCAGCCTAGCTCACAGCAACCTCAAACTCCTGGGCTCAAGCGATCCTGCTGCCTCAGCCTCCCGAGTGGCTGGGACTACAGGCATGTGCCACCATGCCTGGCTAGTTTTTTCTCTATATATTAGTTGGCCAGTTAATTTCTATTTTTAGTAGAGATGGGGTCTCGCTCTTGCTCAGGCTGGTTTCGAACTGCTGACCTTGAGCAATCCGCCCGCCTCGGCCTCGCAGAGTGCTGGGATTAATTTTTAAGACAAGGCTGTCTGCATCCCTCCCTAAACTCTCCGCCCTACTCCCACCTTCTTCCATTCAGCTATACTTTTACATTGTCAAGATTAAAATCATCTGTCCTGTAGCCAAAAGCCCTTCCTTCAACCATATATTGACTCTAAATTCAAAATCAACCAAGAGTGCTCACATTATAATTGTTAATATTATAAATACTGTTTTCTATATAGCTAAAGGGTATATGATAGTATTGCTCTGTCTTTTCAGCTTTTTGTGTTCTTTCATCCACTCCTGGGGTTTCCAATTATCTTTCTTTTTTCTGTCTGCCTTTAGGTTGACACCTTTTTAGGTTAGTCCAAATTTCCAAAGACAGCATCAAGTTTCTCCAAACACCCACTCCCCCCTAGGAAAACTCCCATCTGAAATTCTGAGTCTTCCTGCTCCAAGGGACTGACTCCCCTCTGCGCTTGGATATTCTGAGACTTTCCTTTATTATTCTCCCTCCTGGCTTTCAGCTCCCATTTCTAGGATGTCATGACTTCCTCATCTCACTGGAGCACAATCTCCAGTAACTTCCTAAGAACTAGTATGTGAGAGGTAAACTTCCCAAATCTCCAAATGTTTATCCAAACTAGTTCATTTAGTTTGGATGGGTATAGAATTCTATGTTGAGGCCAGGAGTGGTGACTCACATCTGTAACCCCAGTGCTTTGGGAGGCCAAGTGGGAGGATTGCTTGAGGCCACGAGTTTGAAACTAGCCTGAGCAACATAGAGAGATCCTCCTCTACAAAAAAAGAAAAAATTAGCTGGGTACTGTGGCATATTCCTCTAGTTCTAGTTACTCCGGAGGCTGAGGCAGGAGGATCACTGGAGCCCAGGAGTTTGAGGTTGCAGTGAGCTGTGATGATGCCACTGTACTCCAGTCTGTGTGACAGAGCAAGACCCTATCTCTAAGAAAAAGAATTCTATGTTGAAAATCACCTCCCCTCACAATGTCAAAGATACTATTCTATTATCTTCTATCATCCAGTACGGCTCATGCCAACTTCACTCTTGATCCTTTGAAAGGGCCTGGCTTTTTCTCTCTAGAACAATGTATCCTCTTTATTCTCAATGTCCTAAAATTGTCCAACAATGCTCCTGGGTATGTTATCTTTTCTGCATGCATTATGTAAGCAACTCAGAGATCTCTTTTAATTTTGGGAAAATTCTGTATTATTTATTTTGTTTTAATCAGTCCCTGTAGGGACCATCAAAAATTGCCAATGCCGACTATACTGCAAGTTGTCATGGTGGGCTATTGGGAAAAGTTTTCAATTAGCAATAAGCACACCTCAGATAAACCTCATTGACTACGATACTGCCACTATGTAAAGCTTACATTGTTTAATATTTGTCCTCCATTTTTCCTTTCTTATAAGTAACAAGTTGTACATTCTAGACTATTCCTGTACATCTCTTATCTTTTTTTTCTCCTATTTCCATCTCTGTATTCTGGTTCTAACAACTTCTAGGAGATTAGTCTTACTTTCTAAGAACTCTTTCTTGTTCTCTAGTGGCTCCTTTTTCAAGGTGTCCTATTCTTATTTTATGGATGTAATATCTTCTCAAATCTCTCTGAAGGATATAAATTTGAGAGGGTTTTCTTTGTTTTGCTTAAGACCTCTTCAGTCCCCTGAATTCTCTGCTCCCTCTAGGGTAATTTTTCTGTTCATTTCATCCTGGTCTTTCTCTTTCCCATTACAGGTTGTACAGTTGTCCCTAAATGTCCTGGCCATCCTCGGGGGGGCGGGGGGGGGTCCATCATGTTTCGAGGTAACGCAAAGGAACGTACCAGCGTCTGCACGACCATCTCTCTGTAACATCCTGCTCTGTGGACAGGAGCGAGGATTCTTCATTGGGGGGGGTTTATTTTATGGTGATTTGACAAAGTCAGATGTAATGTGGAAATATCTTTGCTTTAGGGCTGTTTACTTAAAAAATATTTTTTTAAAGAAACAAACCCCGTTTTCTCAGAAATTAGTGGGAAAAAAAATCCGCTCATTTTCTGACTGGAAGAATGCCTCAGTGATGGACAGCGGGAGGGGGTGAAGGGGTAGAAGATCTGACAGGAAATGTATAAGTCACCTTCCCATTTTCAGCTCTACTGCATTCCCATCCTTTGCCACTCCTGTATTTCCAGGACCCCGGCTCTCCAGGGCTCATTGAGACACATCTGCTCCCTCCTCCCTGTTCTTATAACCCCTCTCACACTCACTGGGGAATCAAGATTTTCTCATGCTATGTCCTTAGTCACCACTCCTCCATCGCCTTTCATTTTCCAGAAATCTTTTGAAATCTCTCATGCATGGACAGCTCCCCTCTCGTTGGCTTCACTTTAAAAAAAAAGATTCCTCTCTTATCTTATTTATTTATTTTTTTGTGAGACAGAGTCTTCCTCTGTTGCCCAGGCTAGAATGCACTATCCACATCATATAGCTCACTGCAACCTCAAACTCCTGGTCTCAAGCAATCCTCCCATGTCAGCCTCACTGGTAGCTGGGACTATAGGCATGCGCCCCATCCATGCTCAGCTAATTTTTCTATTTTTTATAGAGATAGGACTTGCTCTTGTCCAAGATGGTCTCGAACTCTTGGCCTCAAGCAGTCCTCCCACCTTTGCCTCCCAAAGTGCTAGGACTACAGGTGTGAACCACTGTGCCGGCCCTTTTCTTATCATTTAGTATCATTTTGGAAGGGAGAGAAGATAAATACATGGTCAGTCAGCCATCTTGTACTGGAAAGTCCTTTGTACTCCTAATATTCTACGAGTCTGTGTGTTTCTGTGAAAATTTAAAAAGATAATATCAAAAGAGATGAATGTGAGGTCAAAGAGCTACTATTGATCTTAGAGCAAGGTGGCATAAGATCTCTCTTCTCAGCTTTCCCTGAAGTCTAGACCATATCCCTTCTCCTTTTGGACATTTACCCACCCCTGCGCCTCTTTCACCCCACATTCTGGCCAATAAAAGCAGAAAACGCGAATTCACAGAGAGCAACTTGAGAGCGGTATGATTTGTTTTCTGAGGTCTTCTGTTTACCTGCACATCACAGTGACCACGTCCTATCTAACCCCTAAAGTCAAAGTGGATTCCAGCTGAACTAGGACTGCCAACTCTGCTACCACATTAGAAGAAAAAGCCATTGCATAGACGCTCAACCTACATTCGGCTCCTTTTGGTGCAGAGCTCAGGTGCCAGTTCAGTCACCTCATTTACCACTCACAAAGGCCCGCACATCTAGTGATTATTAATACATTTCCTCTTTAGAGAGGTGACTGAGGAGCGTGCTCGAGACTAAGATGACAACGAGGGAAGGAGCTGGTATTATGATCCCAGGTCTAGTGTTATCTTCACTGCTCCTTCCTGCCTCCTTATTGTTATAACGATAAAAGAATTAAAGTATCTCTACCCATCATTCCAAACAGAAAACCCCACAAAACCTTTTCTCTTCCAGTTTTTCTCCTAGACCCTCCCCTTGCATACACATGTAATATAAATTTAAGAGATCACTTTATAATTTGCTACTGCTGCTTACCAAAGGCACTTTTAGCATGGCCAAACATTGATCAATAATTTTATTTATGGCCAGGCATGGTGGCTCATGCCTATAATCCTAGCACTCTGGGAGGCCAAGGTGGGCGGATTGTTTGAGCTCAGGAGTTTGAGACAAGTCTGAGCAAAAGCGAGACCCCACTTCAATTTAAAAAATAGAAAGAAATTAGCTGGGCAATTAAAAAAAAAAATATATATATATAAATTAGCTGGACGTGGTGGCACGTGCCTGTAGTCCCAGCTACTCGGGAGGCTGAGGCAGGAGGATTGCTTGAGCCCAGGAATTTGAGGTTGCTGTGAGCTAGGCTGATGCCACGGCACTCCAGCCCAGGTGACAGAGCAAGACTGTCTCAAAAAAAAAAAAAAAAAGTACTTCTCTGTGCCAGGTCCTGTGCTTGGTACTGGAGATAGAAACAGCCCCTAGTCTGGAGGATCAGAAATATGTGTAAACGAGGTATATGAACATACTATGAACAGTAGTGTATTAAAGATTTCCACACTATAAGATAGTGATAGAAAATAAAATGTGACAACTCTACTGAGAGATGGCTCAAAGAAGAGAAGACTCCTCTGAGAAGGTAACTAAGGTACATCTTCATGTTCCAGGTGGACAAAGGCAGAGAAAACAGTCTGTGCAGAGACCAGGAGGTAGAACCAGCACTACCCTGTTCACAGAATTTTATGTAGCTCTATTTTAAAGCCAGAGAGCCAACTATAAGAAAGGGAGAATTAAAAGACAAAGCTGGAAAAATATAGGGGGCCAAGTCATGGGAGGCACCTGCCCAGATCAGTGTTTTGGAGAAATCACTCTGGAAGATGGATCAGAAAAGCCAAGTCTGTAGGATGAAGGGACCAGGTGGCACTTTAAAAGACTATCCAACATTCATTAAGTAATATTCCCTTTCTCATCTTCCATTATTAGACACACAACACTGTGTCCCCACCAGCATCATGCATCAGCAAGAGATAGCTGGTGTCTGCCCACTGAGCCAATGTCATTCCAGTCATAAACAAAGGACAGACAGCCAGTGTAAGACTGACCCTAGATCAAGTTCCAAACTTCATTAGGCTTTTGAAGTACTGAAAATCACTGTGGGTCTTCTCCCATCCCCACTCTCCCACCCAGCCCCAGTTACCACCTTTGGGAATCCCAGAATCCACTATAATTTTCAAGGTCCTCAACTACCACTTGATTAATTTCTGCAGAGTGACCCGTCTCCAAAAAGCCAGCCACGCTTGATGGGATCCCTATGAAGAACCGGAACAAGACTCTTAAAATGGGTCTTACATTTATTTGAAAGCTTATAAAAACTCACCACTGCTCATCTCAGGAATCTGTAGGAAGGAGGAGGGTGCTGCCCTATAGTTTTATGGTTCGAGGTCAAAGTGTTAACCATGTCTGGTTGAGTTTTACCCACACCAAAGAGACTACCTTTGAAAATGCAAATGTCATGAGCTCTGCCATGCCTTGACGATTCATATGAAAAGAGCTGCCTGGAAGCAGGATTGCTTGAGCCCAGGAGTTTGAGGTTGCTGTGAGCTAGGCTGACGCCATGGCACTCACTCTAGCCTGGGCAATAAAGTGAGACTCTGTCTCAAAAAAAAAAAAAAAAAAAAAAAAAGAGCTGCCTGAAGCCTTCACCACTGAGCACTGGCTTGTGCAGCCTGCTGGGATGTTATCTCAAGAGTCCCCATCAACGAAAGACAATGTCCATCACCACCTCATGTACTCTTGAGATTGATTAAAAAGGAGACAGATTCCATTTTTTAAGTCTTTGATGAAGGAAGGAGGCAAGTAGAGCTATATATGGGGATATTTACCGTCTAATTTCCCTTCCTTAATGCAAGCAAATATTTCAAATACCATTTAACAAATCAGCCCCCAATTTTTTCACACCAGAGACTGGTTCCATGGAAGACAATTTTTCCAAGGTCTGGGCAGGATGGAGGGGGGGGTGGTTTCGAGATGATTCAATCGCATTACATTTATTGTGTGATTTTTCCTATTATTAATTACATTGTCATTTCCACTCACTAATAGGGTTGTTTCTGGAGACGGAGTCTTGTTCTGTTGCTTGGGAGAGTGCTGTGGTGTCAGCATAGCTCACAGCAACCTCAAACTCCTGGGCTTAAGTGATCCTCCCAAATAGCTGGGACTACAGGCACGCACTATTGCACTCAGCTAATTTTTTTTCTATTTTTAGTAGAGATGGGGTCTCACTCTTGCTCAGGCTGGTCTCGAACTCCTGAGCTCAAGCAATCCTCCCTACCTTGGCCTCCCAGAGTGTCAGGATTACAGGTGTGGGCCACTGCACCCGGCCACTGATAGGGTTTTGACATGAGTTTGCAAGCAATTGATTTATTATGGTCTCTGTGCAGTCAAACCTCCCTGCTAATTAAGATCTGTATTTGCAGCCACTCCCCAGCACTAGCATCACCGCCTCAGCTCCATCTCAGATCATCAAGTGTTAGATTCTCGTGAGGAGCATGCAACCTGGATCCCTCTTATGTGCCGTTTTCAGTGGGGTTCACAGTCCTGTAAGAATCTAATGCCACTGCTGACCTGATAGGAGGCAGAGCTCAGGCCGTGATGCGAGCGATGGGGAGTGGCTGTAAATACAGATGAAGCTTCACTCGCTCACCTGCCGCTCACCTGCTCTGTGGCCCAGTTCCTAACAGGCCACAGCTAGTACTAGACCTTGGCCTGGGGTTTGGGCACTGCAGAGTTAAGTGAACGCCACAAAATTTTATAAGAAAAAGCCCACTAAATCTTTTAAAGTAGGTCATTTCTCTCTTCCAAATTTGAAATATCAAAAAAAAAAAAAAAAAGGTCAGGAACAGTGACTCACGCCTGTAATCCCAGCACATTGGGAGGCCAAGACAGAAGGATCACTTGAGGCCAGGAGTTCAAGACCAGCCTGGGCAACACAGTGAGACCCCATTTTAAAAAATTAGCAGGGCATGGTGGCACATGCCTATAGTCCCAGTTATTCGGGAGGCTGAGCCAGGAGGATTGCTTGAGCCCAGGAGTTGGAGGTTGCAGCAAACTATGATTAGGCCTCCTGCACTCCAGCCTCGGTGACAGAGTGAGACTCTCTGAAGGACAGGTGGAAGGACAGAAGGAAGAAAGAGGAAAGAAAGAAAAGAAAGAGATGACTACATGTTAAGCTGCAATCTATCATAAGCTACTGAATTATATTCATTTCTAAAGACTCCATCTCCTTCATGGGTTCATCTTACTCTGACCACTGGTTAAGTGCTTGGGACGCCTGAGGTTTGTCCCTTGCTTGGCCCACTGCCCTCCTCACGCAATCTCAACTCCTCCCTGGCCTTTCACCTCCACTGATGCTCCCTGCAGCATCTCACTCTTTTTTTTTTTTTTTGAGACAGAGTCTTGCTCTGTTGCCCAGGCTAGAGTGCCATGGTGTCAGCCCAGCTCACAGCAACCTCAAACTCCTGGGCTCAACCCATCCTTCTGTCTCAGCCTCCCTAGTCACTGGGACTACAGGCATGTGCCACCATGCCTGGCTAATTTTTTCTATATATGTTTTTAGTTAGCCAATTAATTTCTTTCTATTTTTAGTAGAGACGGGGTCTCGCTCTTGCTCAGGCTGGTTTCAAACTCCTGACCTCCCAGAGTGCTAGGATTATAGGCGTGAGCCACCGTGCCTGGCCAGCATCTCATTCTTAAGTGCTGGTACTTGCTGGTCAGACACCTTCACCTGCATGTCCCCAGAGGCATTCTGAGCTGAACAAGCCCGAAGTGACCTTGCTTCCCTCTCCCTGCCTACGCCCCTCTTCTGCAATCCTCTATCTTAGCTGCTAACTCCAGTATCTACCTAATTATCCAACTAAGATTACAACCTGGACAGATCAACAATGCCTCACTTTCTCTCACACCAGCATTCAGTTGCTCACCACGTCCTACTGATCTTACCGCCTAAATATTTTTCAAATCTATTGCTTCCTCCCCACTCCCTGCTTCCCTGCCATCGTCTCAGACAGGTTACTGCAGCAGTTGCCCAACTCATCTTCTGCATCCAGAAATGCCCCAAGGGAAGGGTCCTAGTGGTGTGTTTATATTGGCATATGTTTTTGTAAATTTGGAAAAGTAATTAATTTGACCACAGCAGGCTAAGACCCTCGTCTCTTTCTGCTCCAGCTTCCTAGTGTCACATGTCCTCATAGGCTTTACACTATGGGCATCTTTGGGATCTAGAGCAGTTGAGGTGAAGATTTATTTAATTTGTGTGGAGGAGGCTGGGTGCGGTGGCTCACGCCTATAATCCTAGCACTCTGGGAGGCCAAGGCGGGCGGATTGCTCGAGGTCAGGAGTTCGAAAACAGCCTGAGCAAGAGTGAGACCCCGTCTCTACTATAAACAGAAAGAAATTAATTGGCCAACTAATATATACAGAAAAAATTAGCCAGGCTTGGTGGCACATGCCTGTAGTCCCAGCTACTCAGGAGGCTGAGGCAGGAGGATCACTTGAGCCCAGGAGTTTGAGGTTGCTGTGAGCTAGGCTGACGCCATGGCACTCACTCTAGCCTGGGCAACAAAGTGAGACTCTGTCTCAAAAAAAAAAAATTGGTGTGGAGGAGGATATATTTCTATGGCTCACTGCTGCCTCTATGAGTAGCTGAGTTATTGCTAATGGGTTATTCCTACCATCCAATATGCGGACTCACTTGGCATCACAGAGCAACACGATCATGCCCTGAGACACTCAGCCCCAAAGGAATGTGGGTTGTGAAGGAGAAATAAGGCTTGAAATATATGGGGCCAGACCTGTCTGTAGAAATTTCTTCCCAATATTACAGCTCATATATGAAAGCACTTGAGAGGTATCTTCCTAATTTTGATAACAATCCTAAACATTTATATAATGTTATCACTAACAAAATGGGAAGCTTTTCTCTTTTTAACTGTCAATACTAAACAAATTTCAATCGGCCATGCCAAAGTGAAAGATTTCTACTCTTTCTAGAAAAAAAGATTACAAACATTGTTGCCATCTGAAGAGATAATAAAACAGCTAAGAGAAAGGAAGGAAAAGAAGGATGGCAGACGTGTTTTCAAGCAGTTAATAAATCCAAAGTATGTGTTTTTTTTAAAAATTGTGATGTTTGTGATATTGTATTAGTGTGATGATTTTAATCTTTTAAACTTTTTGTTATGGACTGAATGTCTGTATCTCCCCAAAATTTGTATGTTGAAATCCTACCCCTCCTAGATGTGATGTTATTACAATGTGGGGATTTTGGGACGGGATGGGTGCCTTATAAAAGAGACCCCAGAGAACTCTTTAGCTGTCTTTTCCCGTGTGAGGGTACGACTTGAAGCTGGCAGTCTGCAACTTGGACAACTGCCCTCACCAGAACCTGGCTGTGCTGACGTGCTGATCGTGGATGCCTTCCAGCCTCCAGAACTCTGAGGAATAAGATTCTGCTGTTTATAAACCACCCAGTCCATAATGCTTTGTTATGGAAGCTCAGACTAAGACACCTGTAATCTGTAATGATTTCTTTACTCATTGTAAATATGCATTCATTTTTGTTGCCTCGCCCAATAACCATTCTGAAATGCATATCCAACTATATCATTTTCTTCCTTAAAATATTTCAAAGGCATCTATTACTTATAATTCAAGCTCCCTAACATAACATTTTCAATAGCATTTATTTTCTTGGTAACATAGGAGATAATGTCACCTGTATGTTAGAATAAAGTATAGGGGTGATGGCTCACACTAGAACAGTGAGAAGAGGAGACTATCAGGGGCAAAACGAGAACTGGAGATGGTTAAAGATCCAAGTGAGATTAGAATTACAAATTCCTGTCCCCGGCCATCCATACTGAGGTTTAAAATCCCCCTGCCTGGCTCTGGTGCGAGAATGTGACAGTCAAAATGGTCCCAGCAGTGGTCTGTAGAGCAGGCCCTCTTGAACAGCTGCATATAGAGGGATCACGGGTGGTGGTATAAGACTATCACAGCCATCAACCAGAAGAATCAGGGAAGGTCAAGAAAAATGTGAGGAGTTCTCAGGTTAGGCAAGAGCAGGAAATAGTAGCTGGAAGTCTGAGAGAATAAAAATGTAGCTTATGATCAGGCAAAGTATAAAGTGATATTTTATGCAACAAACCACATGACTATCTGTTTTCCATATTAGGTACAGAACAGCTCACTATTTCAGAAAGAAAATTATTCTTTTTTGTTTGTTTGGTTTTAGAGATAGGGTCTCACTCTGTCACCCAGGCTAGAGTGTAGTGGTGTCATCATAGCTCACTGTGACCTCCAACTTCTGCATTCAGGGGATCCTCCAGCCTCACTCAGCCCCTTGAATAGTGGGACTACAGGTGCCATGCCTGGCTAATTTTTAAATTTTTTGTAGAGACTATATCTTGTTATGTTACCCAGGATGGTCTCAAACTCCTGGCCCCCAGCAATCCTCCTGCCT
Organism: Mirza zaza; assembly: GCA_008750895.1. Classification (NCBI taxonomy): domain Eukaryota; kingdom Metazoa; phylum Chordata; class Mammalia; order Primates; family Cheirogaleidae; genus Mirza; species Mirza zaza. Next base: position 23,438 of record VSMD01042882.1, read on the forward strand.
CTGCCTCCCAAAGTGCTGGGATTACAAGCATGAGCCGCTGTGCCCAGCCAGGAGAATTATTCTAAAAATAAACCTACCAGCAACTCCACTCCTAGATATACACCTAGAGAAATGGAAAGCAGAGACTTAAACAGATACTTGTAACTTGATGTTTAATGTAGCATTATTCAAATAACCAAAGATGGAAACAATCTAAATGTTCATTAGCAGATGAATGAGATGGATAGATAATCAAAATGTGGTATATCCCGCACAACGGAATATTACTAAGCCATTAAAAGGGTGAAATTCTGATACATGCTACAACATGAACCATGAAAACATTGTGCTAAATAAACACAAAAAGATAAATATTATATTATTCCACTTGCATGAAATATCTAAAATGGGCAAATTCACGGAGATAGAAAGTAGACCAGAAATTACCAGAGGCTAGGGAGTCAGGGGAATGGGATTACAGAGTTTCTGTCTGGGGTGAAGAAAAAGCTTTGAAACAACATTATGAATATAATTAATGCCACTGAATTTACAAAAATACGGTTAAAGTGGAAAATCCTATTTTATAAATATTCTGCCACAATTGAGAAAACTAGTAACATACCATTGTATACTTTAAATGAGTGAACTGTATGATATATGAATTATATCTCAACAAATCTGCTTAGACAAATAGATAAACCTGAAGCAGGGTTTGTGAAATAAAACAAAAGCCTGTAACAGGCATCATAATCAAATCAGGTAAATCAGCAGCAGAGGAGACATCAAAAGTAAACATGGATCATTTATTAACTCTAGTCTAGAAAAAACTATAGGCATTCATGCCACTCTATAAAAAGACATCCTTTGAGTCTGGACACCAGATAAGAACTAATAGGATGGCAGATTCTGCTCTGATTTTCTTGGGAACAACTGAGTAATGGCAACTGCTGCAGCTACTGAAGGTAACTGTCCACAGATGCTTTGAGGATAAAGGGATACAGCTTTCCAGAAAAGTATTTAACTCCAGTTTGAAAATTTAGAATGAGACAAGTAAACAAAAAGAAGAGTAAAAATAGCTGCTATGCATTATCCCCTGAGAAGAAGTTCCTCATTCTATTGGAGGAACCCTTGAGTAAGAGGGGTGCTTAAAGAGAAAAACTCAAATTTATCTCTTCCGTGAGTCCCTCCACTGTACGACCGTGATATATTAATATTAATCATTTATTTCTAGCATTCAACACAGAAATTTACGACTGATGCTAAATAAACATTTGCATAATGATCAAGCAGGTGAGCCCACAGGTCTCGGAAAAATTATTTGTACAAGGAGTTCCCTGTGCTCTGAAGGTGCTAGCACTTGTGGATAACAAATTCTGGGGAGTTTGGGGGGAATTTCATAGGGGGCAAGTAAATCTCTGACTCTAGCTTTTGGTTGACAAACTTTCCCATGGAAAATATCCAGGAAAATTTGACAAGATAAAATATCTGTTTGATGGCATCAGAAAGCTACCAAAGCAGAAAGGAATTAAGTGGTTATAATTCCACAAAAACAAAACAAAGCAAAACAAAAAACAGAAAATTCCATGACATGAGCCTGACATTTGGTACCAGTTTTCCCATCTAGGTATTTGTCAATTCACAAAGGCCAGCTGAGAGCCTAGAAGCTGATCACAATTTCGGGGACTCATAAGAGGCTGGGAAGATAAAAATTGAACTTCAGAGATCATCAGAGAGGAAGAACCCTGGTAAACACATTAGGCTGTCAGTTGAGATCCCTAAGAAATAGACCAGCCTGTACAAAGATAGAAGTCCAATTGTTTAAAATTAGCTTAACCCTGATTGCATTAAGATGATCTGTCTCTGTCCTGCTTGTTAGAAATAAATCTCCTTTGGAATAAAAAAAATAGCCTAAATTATCTTTTTAAAATTTTATTTCATTAGCTTCTGAATGAGGACACCCCCAACATATTGGAGACAACACTATCTGATCAAAAACTAAGAGAAAAAAAAACCATTGAAACAGACCCACAAAATATTATGCTATTGGGATAATCTGAAAAGAGCCTTAAAATAATGGTGAGAAACATATGCAACAAGATTAAGAATTTCAGCAGAGAAGTGGAAACAATTTTTTTAATCTAATGGAAGTTCTAAAACTGAATAATTTCAATAATTGAAATTAGGACTACAATACGGTTTTAACTTAGACATAGATGAAGAAAGGATTAGTAAATTAGAAGATAGGTCAAAAAAATCTAGACTACAGTATGGAGAAAGGGAAATAGGGATAGAAAAAAATGGAAGAGTTTAAAATATATATACAGAACACAGTAAAAAGGTTTAATACACATATAATTGGTGTCACAAAAGGCAAGGTAGGAGAATGGGGTGAACATAACATTTGATGAGATAATGGTCAAGAATTTCATTTTCTAAAATCCACAAAAGAAATAATGCCATAGATTTAGGAAGCTCAAAAATCCTCAAACAAGATGTATATAAGGAAAACTATGCTTAGGCACACAATAGGGAAATTTCTGAAAACTAAATTTGGAGAGAAAACCTTAAAAGCAGTTAGAGAAAAAATGACCTATTAATATCAAAGGAGCAAAAATAATAAACAGCTGATTTCTTAAAAGAAATGATGAAAGTCATACAACAGTGGAAAGACATCTTGAAAGTGCTGATAAAAAATAACTGCATAAACTAATTTAAAAAATAAAAAATAACTCTAGGAATAGCTTAGATATAATATCTAGCTAAGCCATTTCTGGATTCTTCGCCTCCAGAAAATGTGTGAGATAATAAATGTTTACTATATTGAGCTACTAAGTTTTGGAATAATTTGTTACATAGCAATAGACAAGGGAGAAAACAAATCTCTCTTGAAAATTCATATCCACAATCATCCCTCAGATATATTCACAGCCAAAATGCATACTACTTCTGTAGTACAAAAATCCTCAACCTAAGATTTTAAAATCTAAACTGTAGTGGTCTTTGGTACTGGTCAGAAATAAATGCTAATTTTCTCTGGAAGAACACACCTTCACCCCAAATCTCAAATAATTCCTAAAGATAAAGATCGAAGAAACTGAACTCACTGTCAAAATCATAACACACACAAAGAAACAAGGTGCCATGAGGAAGAGCTCACAGAAACAACAAAAAGCAGAATGAGACACAGAAAGTCTTTGCGTACTAGAATTATCAGATAAAGACATATAACAGAAACATCTTTAATATGCTTAATAAAAGAAGAGTATGTATATATAAAAAAATAGCAAGGGAATTTTAAACTATCCAAGTGGAATTAGAAGTGCCAATGTGCACTTTGAGAATAAAAAATAAAATTCAATGAAAAGGTTTAACTCCAGAATTTATAACTGCTAAAGGGAAAACGACAGAACTGAAGAACATATCTGAAGATATTCCAAATGCCACACAGAGAGAAAAAGAAACTGAGACATGGAGGCTAGAATCAGGTCTAGCAAACATCAAATAGGAGTTCCTGGAAAAAAAAGAGAGAGAATAGGGTAGAAACAAATATTTAAAGAGATAACGGCTTGAACTTTTAAGGACTGGTGAAAAAGATACCAAACCACAGATTTCTAAGTTCCAAAACTACCAAGTAGGATAAATAAAAAGAAATTCACACTTAGATTCATCACACACAAACTACAACATCAAATATAAAGGGAAAATCTTTGAAGCTGCCAGAGAGGAAAGACAGAATACCTTCAAAGGAGTGACAGAGTAGAGTTGGCTGACTTCTCAAGAGCAACAGTACAAGGCAGAAGTCAGTATGCAGAGAGAAAACCATCAATCTAGAAAAACTATATTTTGAAAATACAGGTGAAAAAAATTTTTCAGACAAAGAAGAATTAAGGTAGTTTGCATACTAGATGAAATTCTAAAGGATAAACTTCAGGAGAAGAAATGATCTCAGATGGAAATATTGAACTGCGAGAAGGAATAATGGACAAAGAAAATGTGGTACTAGGACAAAGGTCCTAGACCTTTGTCCCAAACTGTGGATTCGTATATGGAATGCCTGTTCTACATCTCCACTAGGACATATATTAGATTAGTCAAACTTACCGCATCCAAAACTGAACTCCTGATCTTCCCCCACATAAACGGCAACTCCATCCTTTGAGTTGCTCAGGTCAAACACCTCAGAGATACCTTGATTCTACTCTCTTTCACACTCCACAGGAGAAAATTCTATTAGCTTTACTTCCATAGTATAGTCTGCATTCAACTAGTTCCTGCTACCTATGAAAGGCCACAAATCGCCTCTCACCTAAATGGCTGCAAAAGCCTTCTAGTGGTCTTCCTGCTCTACCCTCGTGCTGCTTCCCAGAGTCTAGTTCCAACATAGCAGCTGGAATAATCCTTTATCTGCCCTGCTCAACTCTACAACAGATCTGCATATCATTCAGAATAAAAGCCAACATCTCACAGTGGTCTATAAGGCCCTGTGTGATCAGTTCCCTACTTATCTCTCTGATCTCATCCCCTACTTCCTCTTCTCTCCCTTGTTTACCGGGTTCCTGCCACACAGGCTTCCTTGAGAATCTTTACAAATGCCATGCACTTTCTCGCCTTCTCGCTGGCTGAGCTCTGCCTGGAATGGAATGTTCTAGCCCTGGACATCCCCCATGGCTCTCTCACCACCTTAAAGTCTTTGTTCAAGCTTCACCTTTTCAAGGAGGCCTATATGTATCAAGCAGCTAAAACACACCTGGCACACAGAGGGGCACTTGATACGTATTTGTTAAATCATTTGTGAATAAATGAACCATGTGGGTAAAGTGAAACACTATCTGAAACCATTATAGTACTGCCTTATAGGTTTTATTTTATAAAGAGAGCACTAAAAGTCTATGACAACTAAACCCAGAGAACTACAATATATGACAAAAATAACATACACGTCAAGAGGGATGTAACTGGAGTTATAGTGAGTTAAAGAGGAATGTAATACGGAGAAAGTAAAGATACTGATTAATTTTAAACTTTTACAAGCTAAAACTGCACGTTGGCAGACACAAGGAGTCCATATTGCATGAACTTATTTATAATATATGAAGTTCAAAGACAATGAAAACTATTCTATGGTGACAGAGGTCAGGAAAGTGGTAAACTCGGGGGCATGTGTGTGTTAATGACTACAAAGGAGCATGAGGGGGGCTTCTGGGGTGCTGTGTGTTGGTTTTAGGGCTGTGTTCACTGTGCCTAAATCCACTGAGCTGTACATACTTATGAGTTGTACTTTTCAGGGGGTACGTATGTTACACTTCAAGGGGTAACTACTAAAAAAATTAAAATACAGCGGATAACTTCCAAACCAGAAGAGAGGGGGTTAAAGAAATAAGAAGAAAAAAAGAAAAACCCAAACAATCCAAAAGAAAATAAAGGAAAGAGGCCGGGCATGGTGGCTCATGCCTGTAATCCTAGCACTTTGGGAAGCCGAGGCGGGCAGATTGCTCAAGGTCAGGAGTTCGAAACCAGCCTGAGCAAGAGCGAGACCCCGTCCCTACTATAAATAGAAAGAAATTAATTGGCCAACTAATATATATAGAAAAAATTAGCCGGGCATGGTGGCGCATGACTGTAGTCCCAGCTACTCGGGAGGCTGAGGCAGGAGGATCGCTTGAGCCCAGGAGTTTGAGGTTGCTGTGAGCTAGGCTGACGACACAGCACTCACTTTAGCCTGGGCAACAAAGCGAGACTCTGTCTTAAAAAAAAAAAAAAAAAAAAAAAGGGAAGAAAAAACAGAACAGGTGGACAAATAAAAATGATAAAATAAGATGGCTGAAATTAATCTACATGTATCAAGAATTATGATGAGCAGGAATGAACAAGTGTACCATTTAAAAGACAAAAAATTTCAAACTAGCTATTTTAAAAATTTGGCTATATCTTGTTTCTAAGGGACATATGTAAAGAACACAAATGATATAAAAAGGTTGAAATTAAAACACTGGGAAATATAGACTAAGTAAATATTAACCAAAAGAATGTAGTAAGCTATATTAATAGCAGACAACAAAGACTGCAAGGCAAAAAGCATTATTAGAGATAGAGGGCTACATAATCCCTCTACTATTAAATACTAAAGGATTTAATTCTCAATTTGCACACCCAATAACATAACCTCAAAACTGACAGAACCATAAGGAGACATACATGAGAACAACTCTCAATAAATAATAGAATACACTGTAAAAAATTAGGAAGCATGTCAAAGACATCAATGGCACCATTAATAAACTTAATCTAATGAACGTATATACAGAATATTATACCCAACAACTATAAAATATACATTCCTTCCAAGCACACATTGACTATTTATTAATACTGGTATATATCAGGCTCTAAGACTAGGCTCAACAAATTTCAAGGGATTGGTGTCACACAGACTACATTCTCTAACCACAGTGCAAATATGTTAGAAATCAACAATCTAGAAAAATGCTTATTTTTAATAATTGCAAAACACTTCTGAACATTTCAAGGATCAATGAGAAATCAAAATAGGCATGTTTAGAAGTAAACAATAATAAACACATTGCACATCAAAATTTATGAGCTGGTGCTATAGCAGAACTTGAAGGAAATGTACAACCTTGAATATTTATATTAGAAAAGAAGAAAGTCTGGATTAAAAAGCTAAGCTTCAGATAAAGGCAGGAAATAATAAAGATCTGAACAGAAAGCTTTGAAACAGAGAACAAACGTGCAAGAGAGACCTTGGGAGACATTACTATAAATTCTGCAGAGATTAAACTCATAATAAAAAAATAAAATGAGCAACATTTGCACAATACATTTGAAAATTTAGATGACATGGACAAATTTTAAGAGTAGTTCAGTCTAGATAGAATTTTTCTATTTGTTTAGAATATACCATAATACAAATTTTAATGCTTATGCTTAAAAATGAGACTATATGACACTTAAAAAAAATCACCCCATTTGTAGGCAGAAAACCTTTGTTTTTTAACTTCAAAACTCAGGTGACTGAGCAGAAAAACTGTGGGTTTTTCTTTGAACCACAGCAGAGACAGGAAACCCCACCTGGGTGCATTAGGTGCCCCAAAGGGTTACAATGCTAGCAGAATTAAGCATCTCAGGTGCAGGCCAGAAGGAAAGAGTGATCACTTGCCCCAAATAGAAAAATGAAGCATGACTGACAGCTCACATTTGTACCATGCTTCACAGTGTCCTCAGATTTCTTTTCCCTACATACTTCAGCTCTTTAAGTGGACATCAATTTTCTTACCTTTAAGACAAATAGTAGTAATGCCTACCACTTATTGGACATTCACATGTCAGAGACTGTCCTGGATGGCTCATATATGTTCTTTTTAATCCTTACAACATAACCAGGTGCTGTAGTCCCAGCCTTATAAATTAATAGATCAATAGAGTAATTTGTCCATAGGTAGGGCCAAGATGCAAAGCCAAGTCCAGCTGAGGTTCCCTTCATCCATCCTTTTAAAGATGAAGGCTCCAGGCAAGAAGTTGCCTAGAGAGCCACAATGAGGTCAAGGCAGGCTGTATCCAAGACAAGCCCGCTATGGCCTGCAGGAAGCACCTACCTTCTGGATAACCTTTTGCAGAACAAAATACTTGTCAGTAAGGTCCCCAGCCTCGCTCAGGGGGGCATCATAGTCGTAGCTGGTGGGCTGTGCTGCATAGGGTGTGTTGGCCCCTAGAAGACAAAAACATGCGCTAGTTACTACTGATGGCCCTGTCCTGGGACGGGTTCTCTGGGATCCCTGGGCTCAGCAATGCAGAGAGAGAAAAATAAAGGACACAGTAAAACCACTTTTTGAGAGGCATAGCTGTGGCCCTCAGGATGCAAGGTTTAGAGGAATAAGTTTCTTCCTACAGGTAGCATTTGCCAAGCACCTTGGAGTTTCCAAAGCGCCATCCACAGTCTCTGTGGATGCTCAGAGGTGTGATCCTAACAGATCACTGGAAAATGTCCATTGAAAATAAAGCTCGTCCAGATCCCCAGAGAAATCCGCTACCATCTCAAAACTGGTAACAGCAGGGCTTATAACACGACCCACAACTCTGAGTCTTAACTCCGCAATCCCTCATCTTTCTCATGTCCTGAATCTGTGCAGCAGAGATAAGGTCCGTGGTGAAGACACAGGTGACTGGGCCAACACTCCGCAGAAAACCGAGGGGTTGGCCGGGCGCGGTGGCTCACGCCTGTAATCCTAGCACTCTGGGAGGCTGAGGCGGGTGGATTGCTCGAGGTCAGGAGTTCGAAACCAGCCTGAGCAAGAGCGAGACCCTGTCTCTACTATAAATAGAAAGAAATTAATCGGCCAACTAATATATATAGAAAAAATTAGCCGGGCATGGTGGCGCATGCCTGTAGTCCCAGCTACTCGGGAGGCTGAGGCAGCAGGATTGCTTGAGCCCAGGAGTCTGAGGTTGCTATAAGCTAGGCTGACGCCAGGGCACTCACTCTAGTCTGGGCAACAAAGCGAGACTCTGTCTCATAAAAACAAAAACAAACAAAAAAAACAACAACAACAAAAAAGAAAACCGAGGTGTTGTCAGACCTAACAAAGTGGGAGATGACAGCACACTGAGATTCAAATGCGGCCTCGAGGCCGGGCGCGGTGGCTCAAGCCTGTAATCCTAGCTCTCTGGGAGGCCGAGGTGGGCGGATCGTTTGAGCTCAGGAGTTCGAGACCAGCCTGAGCAAGAGCAAGACCCCATCTCTACTATAAATAGAAAGAAATTAATTGGCCAACTAATATATATAGAAAAAAAAATTAGCCGGGCATGGTGGCACATGCCTGTAGTCCCAGCTACTTGGGAGGCTGAGGCAGCAGGATTGCTTGAGCCCAGGAGTTTGAGGTTGCTGTGAGCTA
>VSMD01042887.1:0-38724 GCA_008750895.1 Mirza zaza
AGATAGAGTAGAATATTATTCGGCCTTAAAAAAGGAAAAGATCCTGCCATTTGCCACTTATGAGGAAACCTGGAAGATACTATGTTAAGTGGAATAATCTAGACACAGAAAGAAAAATATTGCATGATTTCACTTATATATGGAATCTAAAAAAAGTCAAATATGCAGAAATTAAGGTAAAACAGTGATTGCTAGGGGTGGGAGTAAGAGGGCAGTGTGGAGAGTAGGAGAGGTGGTCAGAGGATACACAGTAGCAGATATGCAGGATTAAACAAGTCCAGAGATTTAATGTATAATGTAAATATTGTAGCTTTAAAAATTGTACTGTATTAGGAATTTCTGCTAAAGGAGTAGATTGTAACTGTTCTTGTCACACACTAAAAAGGGTAACCATGTGAGATGATAGCTATGTTAACTTGCTTCACTATAGTAACCACTGTACTATTTATATATCCCATAACCTCATGTTGTATACCTTAAATGTACACAATAAATTTATTTTTTGAAAAATGAAATAAAAGTGGAATAAAGAGGTTAGATTGTAATAGTTTACTCTTTTAGATAGAGTGTTTAGAGAAGTATTCTCTGATTAGGTGATATTTGGGCAAAAACTGGAAAGTAAATAATCATTATGAATATACTTTGTAAACGTTTATAAAAAATAATAAAAAAGTAAGGAAGCATTTTGTCTCATTATGCTTTTCTGGGTTAGCTCCTAAAAAAAATAGGCTCAGTCCAGTCTCTGCCATTATGAAGTTCATGGGTTTGTCTAAGAGACTGACATGGAAACATTGTCATACAATATAATAAATAATGATATAGAAAACTCTTAATACTTCCATAGAAACAAGCAGGAGGCAGACCATAACAGAAGACTTCATGATATACCATTTGAGCTGCATCTTATAAATACTTTAATTAAAATATTTTTAGAGAAAATTCATATAACAGAAAAGCACACAAAAAAGAAAATATCATTCCATCGCACATTTTTTGTTTTGTTGTTTTTTGACATGTAAAATAAGACATATAAAATAAGACATGAAAGTGTCTCTCTCCTTGTCCCCAGAGTTAGCAAACCTTTTCTGTAAAGGGTAAGATAGTAATATTTTTGGCTTTGCAGACCAGAAGGTCTCTCTCATAACTAAACTTTGCCCACAGGGTGCAAAAGCAGCCATAGACGCTACATAAACGAATGAGCATGGTTGTGGTCCAGCAAATTTGTATTTACAAAAACAGGCAGGCATCTGCATTTGATGACAGTTTGTCAATCCCTGCCTTACCCAAACCCCAGACATTTGGAATAAAAACTTTAGTGCATATCCAATTTTTCTATTTTAACTAAGACCCAAAGGATGAGTAAGACAGGATAGTGGGTGGACGGGAGAAACCACACAATCAAGACAGATTGAAAGTCATGTGCAAAGTTACAGTCATGAAAAAATTAAAAACAAAAAAACATGGAATATTTAGAGAACTATACCTAGTTAATATGGTTAGATCTGGTGTTTTACAAGCTAAATCAAATTGTTCCTGTGTAATAACAAATGAACAACAATCTTCTTCTATCCTAATGGGGGAGATGAGAGGAAAAATGACAAGAGATATTTCAATGTTAACTTTGTCTTTCATTGTGCTTTTTGAGTCTAAGTTACCTATGAGGAAAACATGTTCGTACTTCCAGTTAGAGTCCTTTCCTAGTGTTCAAATGTGAATAAATAAGCATAATGGTTTTAACATCTTTATTTCTCCCTTGGCGCCCACCGTATTTCTAAAGATCTCTGATCTTGCCATTGGATTTTTAGCTCTGCCATATTTACTCCTGAATCTTAACATCCACTGGCTCATCTGATTTTTGTTTGTTTCTTTGTTTGTTAAATACTTGAGCAAGATGATCTGGAGCCTTCTGAGTGGTTCTTGTATCCCCACATATCTATGGTAAAACTTTACTCCCAACCACTCCTAAATTTCTCTTGTGCTACCAGTTATGACAAATTATGAAAACATAGCCACACAATGACAAGTATAATTTAACCAAGAAAAATCTCTCCGAAGGAAAATAAAACTAAGAAGCAGAGCTTTTAAAGGAGCTTTTAGGACTGCTCTGATGTCTTTGGCCAAATGTGTGCATTATCTATTGAAATGGTTGCCCCTGATACGATGGTGCTAGTTCAGGCATCAGAGACTTAGGTGGACATGAGCTCTAACCACTTATAACCATAGTAAGTTCATCTCTCTGTGCCTTGTCCATAAAATGGAATATTTCATTACTTCACAAAGTTCTAGCATCAAAAAACAACTTAGATGAAAGTTTGGACTGGTATCCAGTAGGCCGTAGATGCCTAATAAGTATCAAACTCCTTCATCCTCATTAACTGTATGTGTTCACAAGGCTTAAATTTAGCTTTGTGGACCAAAATATGAAAAAAAAAATCAGTCTTCATACAAAGGTATAGAATTATTTGATGCTAAAAGTAATAAATTTGTTTGAAATTTAAAAATTAAAATAGTACTCAAATCTTCTTGAGAAAAATAAAGAAAGGGGGAGCAGGTAGAGGATAAATTAAAATAACATTCCTACCCTATCTGCTTCTTTTTCAGTATTTTATCTTAAGCCTTAACATATTCATAATTTTTAGTAATATATTATTTCCTCCTGGCCCAACTTTGTCCTCACTCCTGTTTTCCACTCTTCTTTCATTTTGCCTTAAACTCATGTTACTTTGTTGTATTTTATGTTCACCTATAAGCTCCCTAAGATCCATTTGGGAGCACAGTAGGGTATAAATAACATAAAATATTGTGTGTTGGACATGCCAACTTTAGAAAGAGAGCCAGAAGAAATCAATAATTCTCAACGGTGCCTAAGCCAGTACAGTTTCAGCTCATAATATTCAGCCTGTTGGGCAATGAAACCAACAGTTTGCTTTTTCCAGAACTTGTTTTATTAATTTAAAGAATTGTAATGACTACCCTCTATTAAGTACTTACTATGTGCTGGATATTAGTCTAAGAGATTTTACTTGTGTTTATTTATTTAATTTTCCCAACAATTCTAGGAGGCAGGTACTAATTATTATACCCTATGAACAAATGAGGAAACTGAGTGGTAGGGAAATTAAGTATGTTTCTTAAGGTCACACACCTGGCACGTGGTACTGTAGGGTCCCATTAGAGACAGCCGACTCCAAGCCCCTTGCTCTTAGCCACTCTGTAATTGGGGACTTACACAGTCCTTATAAAGGACTTAGAAATTCTTTTACAACTCCTTCCTTCATTTGGTTTTAGTCTCATATATTAATATATTTACAAATCATATAAAAGATTATTCTCTTATACCCTATTATAAATCAATTTTTTGCCTTTAAAGTTATTTCTTGATCCTTTCTTCAATATATTTTTCAAAATTTTAATACAGATTTTTTTATGGCTAAGAAAGTAAAAGACTCAGTAAAAATGGCCTGCCCTTTCAAGTAGTCAAATCAATTCAACAAAATATTCATAGATCTATCACCATATCAGGCACAGTAACAGACCCTGGGGCTGCATAGAGTTGGGTTCTTTGGCTTCATGGTGCCTTATGTCCAGTGGGGGATGCAAATATGAAACATGAAGTCATGTCTTAGTCCATTAGTGCTGCTATAGCAAAATACCACAGACTGATGTTTATAAAGAACAGAAATTTATTTTCTCATAGTTCTGGAGGCTGACAAGTCTAAGATCAAAGTGCTGGCTGGTGAGGGCCTGGTCTCTCTGCTTCCAAGATGGCGCCTTGGTTCAGGGAGGAATGCTGTATCCACAAGTAGGCAGTAGGCAGAGGGGCAAGCTAGCCAAACAATTGTGAAGCTTCTTTTATAAGGGCCTTAATCCCATTCACGAAAAAGGCACCCTCATGGCCTAATCACCTTTTAAAGGCTCCACCTCTTAATCTTATTGCATTGACTATTAGATTCCAACACCTGAATTTTGGAGGGGACACATTCAAATCATAGCAAGTGATAATGTTATGATGACAGACAGAGTGGTAGTAACTGAGTGTACTCTGAGAGCATAGAGGGTGAATACCACACCCAGATGAGTGATTTAGGGAAGGCTTTCCACTGAAAGAGTTGCCTTGATTGAGGTCTGTTGAAAGATGAGATGAGAGAAGAAATAGAAATGTTCCGGCCATGGTGTGTTAGTTAGCTCAGGATGCCATAACAGGGTGGCTTAAACCATAGAAATCTATTTTTCACAGTTCTGGAGGCTAGAAGTTCAAGATCAAGATGCCAGTATGGTCAGTTGAGGGCACTCTTCCTGGCATGTATATGGCTGCTTTCTCACTGCATCCTCACATGGAAGAGGGAGAGAGAGAGTTCTCTAGTGTTTCTTCTCATAAGGACACTAATGCTATCAAGTCAAGGCCCCGCCCTTATGGCCCCATTTATCCTTAATTAACTCCATAAAGACCCTATCTTCAAATATAGTCACATTGGGGATTGAGACTTCAATATATGAATTTTGAGGGGTACAAAAACATTCGGTCCATAACATATGGGTAGGGGGAGGGAGGAGAGATGGGGTTTGAGCATGGAGAGGTTTCAGGAAGAGAGTGTAGAAAGAAGATGCTGTTGATGTCAAGCATGTGAACATAATTCCATAATAAGGATGTTTGGATATTAGAATAGTATCAAGGTAAGCAAGAGTTGAGGCTTTATCCAAAGAGCAGCAGCAATGAGAAACCATAGAAAAGTTTTCACCGCAGGAGGGACCCAGTGAGGTATAATTCTCAAAAGACCATTCTTGCAGTAGGGAGAATAGATTGGAGAGGCGCGAGATGGAAGGCAGTTAAGGAGATTATAGTTTTGCAGTAGTGGCAATGAGGACAGAAAGAAGTGGGCAGATTAGAGAGAGATGTTTGGGGGTTGAGTCATACAGCAAGATTTGGAGATAAATTCAACAGTGTTGAAGGAGGAAGAGAGAGGTCTCAAAGATGGCGCCCGAGTTGTGGTTTGGGCTTCTCCAGCATTTGGTGCTTGAGCAGAGAAGAAACAGGAGCTATATGCAGAACAGAAAGAGAGAATTGTCTGTGTTCCAGGAAGAGCAGTGAGAAAACTCTCCCGCAGTTGCTAACAGCCCCAAGCATAGCTGGTGTCACTGACATCTAGAGCTTTCTGTCACTGAGCTTGCCTTTTATAGCTACCTTTAAGTCTTTTTTTTTTTTTTTTTTTTTTTTGAGACAGAGTCTCGCTTTGTTGCCCAAGCTAGAGTGAGTGCAGTGGCGTCAGCCTAAGCTTACAGCAACCTCAAACTCCTGGGCTCAAGCAATCCTTCTGCCTCAGCCTCCCAAGTAGCTGGGACTACAGGCATGCGCCACCATGCCCGGCTAATTTTTTGTATATATATTAGTTGGCCAATTAATTTCTTTCTATTTCTAGTAGAGACGGGGTCTCGCTCTTCCTCAGGCTGGTTTTGAACTCCTGACCTTGAGCAATCTGCCTGCCTCGGCCTCCCAGAGTGCTAGGATTATAGGTGTGAGCCACCACGCCTGGCCACTACCTTTAAGTCTTAAAGTTCAAAGGCTAAAGCACCTCACTGGTATTTATGTATCAACCTTTGCCAATTTGCCCGTAGACTTATCTCCTTTGATATATTTTCTCAAAGTGTATGGTGACTCCAGAGTTATGAGAAACAGATCTCTGTGATCTTGTCAGTGTATACTGATTGCCTGAACAATCTTGAATCCAGGAGATCGCAGATTTCTTTTCTGAAATATTTCTAGATTTTAAAAAGTAGTTAAATATAATAATAATAATAGCTAATGTTTATTAGCAGATACCAAGAACTGGACAAAGACATATAAACATATACCAAATTTAATCCTGACAGCCACTCTCTGAGTTAAGTACTATTATTTCATCTTATAGATATTGTAAGATCTTATATTATTTCATCTTTGGATTTAAGTAACTTGCTAGTAAATCACACAGCTCAGAAGTCAAATTCAGACAGATTGACTCATAATGCCTCAATAGTGATTTTTATGTCATTTTATTTCTCCAATTTTGTCTCTGATGGTTTAACAACTGAGAATTTTAAACATTTTGTCTGTTAAATTGTAGCATATGTATTGTGATTTAAAACAACTTTCTTATTATTATGTTAATGGAGGCTTAGTGCAAGAAACTTAAAAAATATAAAGAAAATAAAAATCATGCATAATCCTACCACCTGGAGATAACTATTATTGCAATTTTGATGTATTTCATGCCAGTATTTTTAGGACTTTTCTATAATTCAGATCACTGTTTATATATTTTAATCATTCTTTTTCACCTAAATTATAAATATCATCATTTCTCTATGCTATTAAACTTGTTTTAAAAAATGTTATTTTCAATGGTTGTAAAATATTTCATTATATAGATATATTATAATTGATGTAACCATTCAGCCATTGTGAACATTTGGATTTTTTTCCATCTTCTACTACTATAACTACTGATAATACACTTGGTATTTCAAATTATTTCCTTTCAAAATATCACCAGAAGTGTAATCATTGCTTCAAAAGTAGGCACATTTTTAAGGCTCTTATTATTTTCCCAAAACAATAAAACAATAGACCCATCAGCAGGGCATAAGAATCTCTATTTCATCATAACCTCACCAGCACTATGTATTATCACTTTGAAATTTTTATTAATAATTCCATTTTAATTTCTGTTTCCTTAAGTACAAGCAACATTTAACATTGCTATATACCTTTAAGGTTTTTTTTTTTACCTTTTCTTGCTTTCTTTTCATTTCCTGTCCCTTATTCATTCACTTATTCATTTAACAAATATTTATTGAGTGACTACTATGTGCCAAGACTCTATTTGAAACCTTGAAAATACAATAATAAAGAAGATAGGCAAGATCTCTTCTCCTGTGGTGCTAACAGTCTAGGGAGAAGGCATATGATAAATGGATTAAAATATTAAGAAAAACATCTGATAGCAAAAGAGCTACACAGACTAGTTACTTAAAAGGGGGTAATATGATGAATCAATAAAGCAGTGTTCTTAACGCTTTTGGTCTCAGGAACCCTTTACAGTCTTAAAAATTACTGAGGAACCAAATGTGGGATACATACATGTCAATATTTACTGTATTAGAAATGAAAAGTGAGAAATTTTTAAAACACAAAAACAGTCAAGCACACATTCCATTATCCATCAGAGAGATGTGGTCGCCCGTCATACAGCCTCTGGAAAACTCCACTGTGCACTCAGAAGAGAAAGTGAATGAAAAGGGAAAGAATGACTAAGTATTATTATAAACACAGTTTTGATCCGACAAACCTCTGCAAAGGTCCAGGGGAATCTGTGGCATCCCGAGACCCTACTTTGAGAACCACCGTGGGAGAGAATGACCTGCTACTTTGGATGGTGTGGCCAGAGGAGGTCTCTCTGAGGATTCAACATTGCCCCAGGATCCAAATGGTTAGAAAGAACAGTAGTGTGAATGTCAAGGGGAAGAGCATTTTGGTAAAAAGGCACAGTATAGGCAAAAGCCCAGAGGAGAGAATGGGCAGAGTTTGTTGAAGAAACAGAAATAAGACCAGTGTGTCAATCTTCCTAATAGTATGCCTTTCTATAGGATTTTTAAGGGAAATTTTACTATATGTAATTTTAAACTTATAGACTGAACTTGAGCCCCAACACTTTATAACAACATATCTCTTATTTGCTAACTCAGAGAAATGGAGGAACTGGAATCACTATTGTCCCAGTGAGCAAGCAAGTGGCACACAGTGATGAACATGAAGTTGAACTTGCCCACAGTTAGGAACTCAATGCTCAAAGCACAAAGGTTTGTGGCAACATTTAGCACTCTTACATAGTTGCCTTTTGCCTTGGTTAGCTTTTAAAGTTAAGGATGCTTGGCAGGAAAATTTCTCCTCTTTTGTCTTAGGAGCTTAGTAAAACATGTCTGAATCAAGTTTCTGTTTTATCAGGCAGAACAAAATGTGAGCAGAGATAGGCTACTGATGCACCCTTGCATTCATGACACCAGACTTACCTACATGAGTCTCAATTCACCCCAGAGATTAAAATAAATAGAATACCATTACCCCAGTGTTCTGCCAGCATTTCAGTCTAAGAGCTAAAACAAGGTTCTCACTAGAAAACTAATATTAGGATCACCAAAATTGAGCACTACCTTGCCTGGGTGTGTGAGGTCTACTATGCAGACATAAACAAAAAACACAGTTAACTAGGACATCCCTGGGGCCAGGGGTGAAAAACACCCAAAATTCCATCCATTGCTCCTGTGACCAAAGAAGCCAAGGGGACAATCTTAACAGTTTTTGCATTGAGGGATTTTAACTAATTAAATGTTTCCCAAACCTAGAGATCCTGTTAAATATATAATTCCTGGGACCATCCTCAGCTCTACACAGTTGGAATCTTCAGAGGGGAACCCTGGCAAACGCTCTCTTTAATAACTGTTCCACTGGATTCTTATTCACCAAGTTTGATGACCGCTGAGTTAGTGCTTTCAAACTGTTCACCGATTTCTACCTATTATAAAACCGGCCAGCCACCAGGGGTCCCACTGGCACAGGATTTCCCAGAATTCTTGATAAGAATCACCTGAGTGCTTGATTAAATACAGATTCCCAGGCCGAACTCCATCAGCTGGATTAGGATCCTCATGGAAGGAACCTGGGAAATCTACATTTTAAACGATGGCCCTGTCATTCCTACCACCAGGCAAGTGGTAGAAACCCTGAAACTAATTATACTCGGATCAAATAAGTAAGTGCCTTTGAAGCTGAATATAAATAATTTTGAGCTTTCCAAGTATAGTTCTACTTAAATCACATCATCAACTGGAGACATGCTATGCTTCCATTTATATAAAGCACAAAACAAGCAAAACTGATGTGGGCTGTTAAAAATTCAGAAAGTGATTAGCCTTGGGGACTTAGCGATTGGAAAGGGGGCCTAGGAGGCTTTCTTGGGGACCATGAATGTTCCATTTCTTTATCTGGTGCTGTTTTCACAGGTGTTCAGTTTGCAAAAACTCGTCAAGTTATGTGTGTGTATACATATAGTGTGTACAAACATAAACACACGTACATACCATACATATACATCAGTAAAAATGTTTTTCAGAAAGATTTAAAGGTGGAGGCATTATAAAGGTTAATTGAAAAATAAGGAGCTGGGCGTGGTGGCTCACAACTGTAATCCTAGCACTCTGGGAGGCCAAGGTGGGAGGATCACTTGAGATCAGGAGTTTGACACCAGCCTGAGGAAGATCAAGACCCTGTCTTTACTAAAAAAAAAAAGAAAAAATTAGCTGGGCAACTAAAATTAGAAAAAATTTAGCTGGGCATAGTGGTCCAAGCCTGTAGTCCCAGCTACTCAGGAGGCTGAGACAGGAGGATTGCTTCAGCTCAGGAGTTTGAGGTTGCCATGAGTTAGGCTGATGCCATGGGCACTCTAGCCTGGGTAATAGAATAAGATGTTGTCTCAAAAAAAAGAAAAGAAAAAGAAGGAAAAATATACATGTCAGGAGTAGCTCTACTAAATCAGCGCTTTTACCAATATTAAAGATATACAACCCAAATATATATATGAATTTCAGATTATGTGCTTCACCCCAGGAGCAGGGAGAATATGCCTGCTTTAAGTCCTGAGGGACTTTAAGTCCTGTTTCTAGAAGATAAGGTTTTCCTGAAGCTCAAGTTTGATATCAACCTTTTGCATTGTTTCAAGTATAGAAAAAAAATAAAAAAAGTAAACTAAATATTCATAAATTTGGGCCCAGAAGCTAAATCTCTACCCGTGAATTTGGGGCACCAGATGGCCAAACACAGCTTATTTATTTTCAGTCTTTCATCAAAAATCTGTCCCCAGCAATTGAGTGTACTACTTTATTCTTTGCAAAAATTTAAATTTATTTTTAAATTGTCTAATGCAAATAATGTCAATAAAATTTTGGAATACAGAAAGATATAAAATCTTACAACTACACAATTATTAAGATTTTTGCCTATTTTTTTTTTAAAAAATAAGTATGATTTTTACCTGGCACAATTAAATATAATTAATAATTTTCATCCTGCTTTTTAAACTTAATATATAAGGTAATTTGCTTATTTAATTATGCTTATGCTTTGTTTTCTGCACTCCTCCAACTACAATATAAATGTAAGAAAGGGCAGGGATTTATTTTGTTCAGTGATATCTTTCAAGTACTTAGAGCAATACCTGGTACATTGCAGGTGCTCAATAAATATCTTTCATTGATTAAATGTTGAGCATATCATATAGATCTTTTCATATTGCCATAGTCTTCCAACTATTCTTTCAAATAAATTTTATTCTTTACTCTTGAGAGTAATTCTGAAAAAAAGCTCCCTACTCAGCACCCTATTAATATATTTCACATTTCACAATACCATCTTATTTTCAATACTATTTAGCTCAGAAACTGGTTGCAAACTCAAAGGCCCGTAAGCTTAGGCAGCTAATTAAGTTAGCATGTGGAGTATAAAAGAGGGTTCAATAAGGAGGGGTGGGGTCTGTAGAAAATTTAAGAGTGCACCTCCCGCCATATCCAGAAGGGGCAGCAGCCATTCATCTCTAGCCAATAATATCCATGCAAGAATCAGAGCTCAGTGCCTGGCTTGTCATCTGATTTTTCATGAGAAGGCAGAAATTTGCAATTTTACCTATATGCTCTTGATCTTCAATATAGCCTACTAAATCAAATTTTCATAGAATACTGTGCAGATCTACCCATACAGCCAAACGAAATGTATCCACATGTATAATGAGACATCACTTTACTCCCGTGAGGATGGCCATAATTTAAAAAAAAAAAAACAAACAGAAAATAAGTATTGGTGAGGATGTAAAGAAACTGGAACACTTGTGTTTTGCTGGTGGGAATAATGACACAGTCACTTTGAAAAATGACATAAAATTTCCTCAAAAAATTACACATGAAATTACCATATAGTCTATTTAGAGGTCTCTGATTTAAGTAAAAAAATTAAAAATTAAAAAATAAGAATTACCATATAATCCAGCAACTCCACTATAAATATATACCCAAGATAAAGGAAAACAGGGTCTCAAAGAGATGTTTGTATGCCCATGTTCATTCATTACAACATTATCCACAATAGTTAAAATATGGAAGAAACCCAAGTGTCCATTGATAGATGAATAGATAAACAAACTGTGGTATATAAATTCAATGGAATATTATTTAGTCTGAAAACAGAATAAAATTCTGACACATGCTATAATATGGATGAACCTTGAAGACATTATGCTAACTGAAATAAATAAACCAGTCACAAAAAAACAAATACTGTACGATTCCTAGGTACCTAGAGCAGTCAAACTCAGAGACAGAACCTAGAGCAGTCAAACTCAGAGACAGAAAGTAAAATGGTGTCGGAGGTGGGCTGCAGGTAGTCTGTGAGGAGTTATTGTTTAATGAGTACCAAGTTTCTATTTGGGATGATGAAAAAGTTCTGAAATTCGATGGTGGTGATGGTTGCATGAGAATGTACTTGATACCACTGAACTATACATTCAAAGATGGTTAAAATGGTAAATTTTGTTATGTGTACTTTATCAAAATGAATCCCAAAGAACCTACCTCCAGTTTGGGACCATTCCTCCAGCTCTCCATGTAGTTTGTGTATCAGCAAACTGGCTTTACATCACCTATGCAGTTATTTGTATATGTGATTGCAATTCGAAGCTTTGAACTTTTGTTTTGTGATTCTCTATAAGTAATAGCCTGCCTCATAAGCAAATGTAACAGTAGAGATAAGATAAACACTAGACCAGGATATTACAGAAGAAATTGAAATGATGATTCCATGTGGGCTTTTATGATACAACATTTAAGAGCCTTTGATTCCTATTATTCTATGTGTATGTTTGAGAGGACACAGTCTTTTAGAATCATTTGTCTTCCAAATTCCATTTCTGTAGCAATCAATGATTCTATTCGAAACCACAGGAAAGATGCCTAAAAAATCTCTGTAGTTTTCTGTCCTCATTAAAATAAACACTAATACTTGCAAACAAAACTAGCTAGAATATGCTTTAGATCTTTGAATTAATTGATTGTGTAAGTAAAAAATAATTACTATTATAGGTAATATTCACTACTCTCCTTCACGTGGCTAAATCATACTTATTACCATTCCATGCTATAAAAGACTCTCAACAGGGTACAAACTGAAAAAAAATCATAAAGATGGCAAAAAAATATTGAATAAGATTTTTTTAATTATGGGGAAGGTAAAGGTATCAACCCAGTTAAAATGTCAAATTTTTTTCCTAATGTTCCAATGTAAAATTCCAAAGTTAGTATCCCCATACACTCTTGCTCCATTTTGACAAAAAGAGACAAATGGAAATTAGTTTGCTTCAAAACAATAATATAAAAAAAACACTGAAAATTCTAATTCCAGTTGACTTAAAAATAAAGAAAAAGTAAAAAGAAAAAAATCTGATAGACTACAGAAAATCTGAACAAATTCCCAAAGGGCATCTGAAATTTCATCTCCTTTTTTTTCTTTGCTTGCTTCCCTTCACTCCCCTCAGAAAGTCCTAATTTTAGCTGTCAGCAAGAAAATGCTCTACAGCTTTAGCAAATCAAATGCTTTTTTATTGGAGACAGTCTCTGGGGAGAATGGAGCTAACTAAAAGATTAGATGGAATTTAATTTTTAATCCAGAAATGTATCCTTAACAGGAGCCCTTTAAATAGCAGATGCCATTTTTATTATTAATGTGGATGTTAAAGAACCCCAAAGCACGTCACCTCCCTGAAGATCTCTGCAATTCCTTTAGCAAAATGACTCTAAGGAAAGCCTGCCTGCTTTTTCATGGCTGACCTACGGAGCACTTGCTGAGTTCAAAGAGATGAGAAAGATACAAATTTCTATATTCTGTAGAGGCAGAGGGGATACAGAGAGGAAAGAAATCACAACATATCTGGCTTTTCCTTCACTTTAATCTGTGATTGATTTAAATAATTAGTTTAATATGTAGATTTGAATAGAGTATTTATTTTCAGGCATTGGTTCACCTTCATTTATTGTATTCAGAGCCTCTAAAACAAGAGAGAAAGATGACTTAAGATTAAAAAGGCAAGCAGTATAAAGTAGGCCTTTGGTTTGTTTGTGTAGGTAGGAATTAGAAATATATCTAAAACAATAAAGTTTATCAAATACTTTAACTGAGGTAGGAAGATTAAACACTTTCATTTTTATAATAAAAAAATGTGCTTCTGAACCAAACTGAGCATTTCATTCGATTTGCTTATGTGTTCTTCAGAAAGAAAAGAAAAAAACAATCCACAAATGAACTGATCTCTTCCCGACTCCCAACTTCAGAACGGTATTAGGTTAAACCACATATATTACTGTTTTTTTTAGGTCAAACAGTTGATATTGGCAATTGCACGTAGTTTAAGATTCACATTACTTTTTTTGAATCATGAAATTTTTAAATATCTGAGCAAAGATGCTTCCCTCACTATTTATAGATGACCAGATCTCCCCTTTGTATAAAGACTACTGAAATATGCTTAGGTTCTGGGTTTTGTGAAGAGCCATGTGTGTTATTGGAAATGTGCATGTAGAGATGTATTAATACTTCCAGTTAAAAGAGTGTACCACTATCTTGCTCTGCCAGCACAAGGACTAATCGCAGTAGTGTAGGGATAAGTGAAAAGACAAGCAGTGTATCAAGCTACAAAATGATCCTCGATGTTTCTTTTCAAATGCTTCTCTAAATATTCTGACCTATTATGTGACAGGCTAAAAACAGCAGCCCTACCAGGGTCCAGTCTTGCCCTCCCTCACTTGTGTCTCAGTGAATCTCAGAGAATGTGCTTTTGCTCAAAGCATATCAGAGAAAGATCAAGCCCTTGGTATTACTGTGAAATGTAATTTGCACATCACTTTATATGTTAGTAGAATGCAACAGTGTGAAGTTCAACAAATTGAGTCTTCCATGAGAAATGGCATCAATGAGAGTCCAGGCCCTCACTTACACATACGTTTTCAGTTGCTAATGAAGGAGCTCAGGGAATTTCACCCTAGAATATAACTCCTTGGTATAAAGATTATTTTGAATTAAAGGCTCTTAGAGATCAACAGGCTTTGGAAGGGGCTTTCCCTCTATCTGCATAAACCAGACAGACTTATCAAAAAGAACAATCGCCTTTCCTTCCCCTTCCTGTTATATGAATATATTGCAGGAAAGAAGATCAAGAATGCAACCAGATCCGGTCCACCTATTTTAAAACTAATACCTGCCTCTCAGGTTAATTTAATTTCCAAAGAGAATCATTTAGAAGTCAATCTGTCTCCCTCCATTCATTCATTCTTCCAAGTATCTATTCATCTTCTCTAGTAATCATTTATTGCTCCTGGACCGAATTACCTATATTCCTCATCTCCCCCGCCCCTCTACAATGAGGGTATATAAAGTTCTAGACCCCACTAGGATATTGGGTGATCATTCTGTGATTTTCCTTGTGTGCATAGTAAATAAATCTCTTTCTCTTATTCATCTTCCAATTCTTATTAATCTTCCTTATTGGTGAGTTGATCTTTCAGTGAACCTTCCAGGAGCAAAGGAGTTTTCCTTCTCCCCCATACTAGTGATTTATTTTGCTGATCCTTTGTATAATTTTTGTCAACCATGTGAGAATAGACTCTCAGTCTTCAGGATTCTAATACCAATCACATGGCTAAAATTAGAACTCCTAAATTTGTGCTAAGTGCCTTTAATCTCTATGGCTCTGGAAAATAAAAGGAATCTGGGAGCATTAGGAGGGAGGTACAGAGACCTCGTTACTGATTAGATAGTCTCCATCTAATCTTTTATGGTTCTTGCTTCTAGAAATTAGAGTAGCCTGGTCACTGATTTATTCTTCCTCTAATTCTGTCACTTGGGTGGAAATCCAAGTCACTCTTAATTTGTCTTATTTTAGCAACGTATAATCTGGCTAATTTGCTGCTTAAGAATTAAATTCCAAATCAAACGTTTCCCTTTAAGCCTAGATCTTATGTCCAAACATCCAGAAAAGTTGGAGGAAGGAAAAGAAATCTGTCAAATATCTGGATGATTCATCTCAGAGAGCACAATATCTAAGCAGGTGGAAACACTGCATGAATCAGAAGCACTAATCTGCGTGCTAATGGACCATTTATTTGCATTTCATTTTCCTTGGGGAAAAAATGTCCTATGTCAATCTTTCTAATTTTGAGTGCAATATGCATATCTATTGATATTTAAAGAAAAGAACTGCACGCTTACAGGTACTCACATCTCCAAGCTGCATAATTGGTTTCTGTTTCAGCTAAATGACTCACACAAGGTATTTCCAAACACTCATTTGATAAAGTGATATACTGCAATACACTGCAAATATCTACTCTAAGCTTTTAATAAACTGATGGATTTTGCTAAACATTAAATGACAAGAAGAATCCAAAAGTTTAAATTGTATAAAATTCAGAGTTACATTATTCTAAGAGAATAACTGAGCAAGCCTGTCCATAAAAGCCAGTCCAGAGTTACAGGGGTCCAACTGCATGAATCAACACAGTTTTGATCCCAGCTGTCATTTGATGCCACTAAGCCAGTGGTCTGATTTGGCTTAAATATCACTGGGACCAATTCTGGCTCCCATGGTTCCCTGGGACTTCCAGGACTCAGAAGCATTCCAAGAATCTCGCCGGCTGGTGCCTGACTCACTTGTATGATTGGAGAGATTGAGCATGAAAAATAGTGGAGTTACACGCCTTTTCTTTTCCCTGCCATTTTTCAAAATTGAGTTGCCTGCTTTATACCCCCTAATTTGAGAATGCAAGCTGGGCAGAGAATGAAAGCCAATCACCAATTACATAAGATCCTGATTCACATGATCACAGGATTTTACTCTATTGTTACCAATATTGCTTTGGTAGATAGCATTGTTATTCCTACTTTAAACATGAGAAAACTGAGGCACCATGAACTAACTAAATCGATCAGGGTAACTGCATTAGTTTCCTAGGGCTTCCATAACAAAGTGCCACAAACTGGGGCACTAAAGACACAAGAAATTTATTTTCTCTCAGTTCTGGGTGCTGGAAATTCAAAATCAAGGTTATCAGCAGGGCCATGCCCCCTCTGAAGCCTGTAATGGAATCCTTCTTTGCCTCTTCCTAGCTCCTGGTAATCCCAGGTGTTTCTTGGCCATAGATACATCATTCCAATCCTCTGTCTTCCAACCCACTATCTTTTTCATGGCGTTCTCCCTATGTGTCTCTGTGTCTTCACATGATCCTCTTCTTATAAGGATACCAGTCATATTGGATTAGGAGCCCAGCCTAGTCCAGTAGGACCTCATCTTAACTAATGACATCTGCAATGACCGTATTTCCAAATAGGTCACATTCTGAGGAATTGAGGGTTAGGACTTCAACATATCTTTTTTTAAGGGACACAATTCAACCCATAACAGTCACATACTTAGAAAGTAGAATAATAAAGATTAGGATTCCTGCAATCTTAACAATAGTGCTGCCTCAAATTTCAGGATATGGAGAGGGAGGTATGGCAAGATGTAAGTCACAGTACATACAGTATCTAAAAGATTTTGGATTGTGCTTTTCTCAATTGAAGGATATCCATTGAAAATCCTTCCCCTGCCTTAACCTCCTCTGGAAGAAAATCCTCTAATGTGGGGTCAATAGTTCAAGTAAGTCCCTTAAGATTCCAATATATTCCTTTCATCCTTTTGAGAATAAAAAGCTGTAATTGATATGAAAATTCCATAAGATAAATGAAAGAGCCATATAAATTAACATAAATAATAACGATGATCCTCCAAACATTTAGCATCCTTTTGCTTTCTTTAATAAGAATAAGTAATTTTTATCTAGCATTTATTGTTTATAGGCATTTTACTAAGTACTTTACAAGCCTTTGTCCATTTGATCATCATCATAATCTCAAGAGGCAGAAATCATTATTGCTCTTATTTTACAGAGGTAGATGCTGAGGTGTAGAGAAACCAGCTGACTTGCCCAAAGTCATAATACTGAGTTCCTAGGCAATCTGTCTCCAGACCTCAGGCTCTTAACAGTATCCTAATCCTTGCCTTTCTCTCTCTAAGGTTAAAAACACTGGGAACAATGATCCAAGGCTGCTCTGCCTAGTTTGTCATTGACATTGAAAGAAAGAAACTCTAATTTGGCCACATAACCACCTTGGCCAAATCCTACTCATCTAAACATCTTAGTCTCAC
The DNA here is from genome assembly GCA_008750895.1 of Mirza zaza. Taxonomy (NCBI): domain Eukaryota; kingdom Metazoa; phylum Chordata; class Mammalia; order Primates; family Cheirogaleidae; genus Mirza; species Mirza zaza. Next base: position 17,316 of record VSMD01042887.1, read on the forward strand.
CAATTATAAATGTGATAAAATACATAAATTACAGGTAAAAAGTTGTATAAAATTACTTTCACTTGTTCTTTGGTCAATGTTTGATTAATTCAAGTTGAACAGACCAAAATCCCATTACATAATTCCATTTATATGCTTTGTTAATTAAATTAGCTAAATATTTTAAACAGTATTTAGTTTGAATATTTTAGTTTTAAGTGCTGCAAATATCTGACAAGGTACACAAAGTTAAGCAAATTTTCCTCTTATAAATATAATAAACTTAAAAATAGAAATTTTAAATTGTCTCAAGCATTCAGATACTATCTGTATGCTTAATAAAATACTCTTACACCTTTCTGCTGCTTAAAATGTATGACTTTTTAAATGTTTTCAAATTATAACCAGTTAGATTCTTTTGACTTTAATACAAAGATGTCAGACTATATTCTATTATCTCTATACTTGTTTCTTTATATTCTCTGTATGGAAAGTCATTTCATTAATGAAACTGATTTGTCATAGAATGTGGAGAAGATTTCTGGGGCTAGAGATAAAGAACCAAGATATGGCTACTAATCAGTGAGAGATTTAAGACTGAGACATGAGACGGGGAGTTACTTAGTCTAGGCTGCTCTTATCTGAGTCATATGAAGGTAATGAACTGTTTTCAAAGGTCATCGTGTCAATCAGAGACTCCAAGTCAACCAGGCACGATGGCCTTTGTGTGTAATCCCAGCTACTTAGGAGGCTCTGGTGGGAGGATCTCTTAAGATCAGGAATTAGAATCCAGCCTGGGCAACATAATAAGACCCCATCTCTAGAAAAAACAGAGAGAGACTCCAAGACCTAAGTCCCTACCATATAGCTGGAATTTAGTTTGATAATCTATGCCTTCTGAATTTTCATATGTTTCATAATTCATTCATTTGTTCATTCATTCATAATATCCTTTAATTTTAGCACCTGATATCTTTTAATAGAATTTTATACTTCCATACAGTTTGCAGATAATTTCCTCTTATTTGGATTCTGCAAATTTCTTCACAGCCTGATTGCAGTATGTATTCTGGTCAAGCTAGTTTTGTCTTGTGCAGCTCTCTGCCACAACTCTATGTTCCTTCTTTAAAAAAAAAACAAAAAACTTTAATTGACATGTAATGTATATGCCATATAATTTTATTTAAAGTGGACAATTAGGTATTTTTATGATATTCACAGGTATGTGCAACATTTACCACAATTTAAAAATATTTTTTCACTTCAAAAAGAAACCCTGTACCTTTTTAGCTATCATCCCCACTCCCACCCCTCTACACCCCAACCAACCTCTCCTCAGTCTTAAGCAACCACTAATCTACTTTCTCTGTATGGATTTTATAATTCTGGGCTTTCATATGATGGGATTCATAAAGCATGTGGTCTTTTGTGATTGGCTTTGTTAAAAAGAATGCAACATTACCATCTGAGGCAGGCCGTGAAAACCAGAAGCATTGCTGGCAGAGAGGGTTGGACTTGATTTAGAGTAGGAGACAAAAAGATCACAGCTTTTCTATCTAAAAGTAGTGATTTGGGATGGCAATGAATGAGGAGAATTGCACAGCTTTGCTAGACCAAGGTTGCCATCCTAGCCGGGTGAGTGGTTGGCTAACCAGAACACTTAACAGGAAGATCTTGGAAATAAGAGAACTATTAAGTGGACTGAGATAAGCTCCTCATAGATCCCTGGGTCACTATGACACCGTCCATGCATGGAAAGACTTGAAAGAGGCAAAAGAGTTCAAGAAAGTGGTATTTGAGAAATGGCTGCAAATTTGAAAATGTTTCCCAGTCTACACAAGGTTTCTATAGTGTAGAATGGAAGGCTTACAGGCTTGAGGTGTTTGAGCACAAGTCTACCAAATCAGTGACTGACCACTAAACTAAATTATATTGACACAGTGGTGACTTCTAGGATGCCAGGTTTAAAAAAAAATTAAAAAGGAATAGAAATGCTAATAAATACATAAATGGATGAATAATACGAAAGAGACACACTCTGTATTCAAGTCCAGGATAATACTAAAAATAACCAACAACCCCTCCCACCAGAAAAACAAAACAAGAATAGCTATGATATATTATCTAAACTGTCCACCTCTCAATCAAAAACTGATAGATATGAAAAGCAACAGCAAAATGCAACCTATACTCAGAGGGGGAAAAAAAACCAGTAAACAGAAATTGACCCTAAGTGGGCCCAGATTCTGGAATTATGAGAAAAATTCTTCAATATAACTATGAAAAATATGTTCACAAAAGTAAAGGAAAATATGATAGTAATAAACCAATAAATGCTAAATCTCATTAAGTAGAAGCTGTTAAAAAAATAGAAATTCAAGAGCTGAAAAACACAATCATGAAAATAAAACATTCCCTAGATGAGTTTAATAGAAGATTTGAAGTGGTAGAAGAAAGAATAAGTGAACTTGAAAGTAGATGAATAGGAATTATTCAATTTGAAGAAGAAAAATAATCATTTTCTTCATCAGACTGCCTAGAAGTAGAATTGTCTGGTCAAATGACTTGATATAATATATATTTAACATATACAGCCAAATTGTTCTCCAGAGACCTTTTTATCAATTAATATTGCTATCACAGAATAAGAAATAGCCTCTTTTTCTTAACCCTCACCCACACTAAGAACCATTTCATTTAAAAAAAGAAAAATTTCACTAATGTAGTAGGAGAAATGTAATAACTTAGGAATGCAATAATTTGCATTTCATTAATTATTATTGGCATTAAATAGCTTTCTATGCTTATTAGTCATTTGCATTTCTTTTTGCATAAATTATCTATTGTTCATTCTATATTAGTGTGTTTCTTTTATTGATTTGGTAGCATGATTATATATTCTTTTCCCCCTCAATTAGTTGTTTGCTTTTTAAGTTTACTTTTGGTGTTTTTTGATGTGTAAGAGACCAAAGATTCTATGTTGTCAAATCTATTAGCGTATTTCTTTGATGGATCTTCCTTTGTGCATTTGTATATCTATGGCCTTTTCCACCCTCAAGGTCATAAAAACACTCAAATATTTATTTAATTTTTCCTCAAGTTTTCTTATGGCTTCATCAAAATGTTACTTTATGTTTTGCTTAAATTTTAAATATTGTATTAGACTGGTACCATATGACTATTGGGCAAAATACAATTTATTATTACACAAACTCAAGTAAGAATCCAATCTCAAACAGCATGTATTTTCAAGCTTAATATTGAACAATTTATTTTGCCTTTTAATGTCAAAATCATAAATAGCTTGTATGTGCCGCAACATATGGGGTCACAATTTTTTTACTTTGCTTTTCCTTTACCTTTCTTTATATGTTTGTCATTTATAAGATGAACGCAAAACAGTGTTTCTTCTGTATTTTATCTTTACTCTGTTCCATTGTCAATTTAGATAAATACAAACAATTCACCAGGCTGAGGATTTAATCTACAACTGACTTATGCTTGAGAAACCTGTTTCTAAATTAATTTTGTGATACTATTTCTATACTCACTAGAAACAAGCAAAATAAAGATGATTGGTAAAATGTTCAAATGTATTCTGCCTATAGCACCGTTCCTACAATTTTTTTAAATTATACACTCAGACAATGATTTGAAAGTTATACTCCTCCCTGTGAAAAATGCTTTCCCCAAATTTCATTTTTTCTGGACGTTTCCAAAACTCTTCCATGGATACTTTGACACCTTTGGGAATTTCGAACAACTTGGAATTTATACTGGTTTGGTTCTATATCCAGGTGTTATTAAATATACTTCCTCCTTAAATCAAAGATGGTGAAAAAAATTGAAGGTAAGTGAAAATGTACTTTGTTTATCACTTGGAATTTATACCTCAAGGGACTAAGAAAACAGAAAATAGCCCCCCAAATGCCACTTAATTTTCATACAAATGGCAACCTTTAGACAGAAACTATAATTATATGATATACAATATATGACTACATATACACCATATATTCTAACATATATTATATTGTAGTTTGGAACTACAGGCATAAGCCACCATGCCTGGCTAATTTTTTCTATATATATATTCTTTTCTTTCTTTTTTGAGACAGAGTCTCACTTTCTTGCCTGGGCTAGAGTGCCATGGCATCAGCCTAGCTCACAGCAACCTCAAACTCCTGGACTCAAGTGCTCCTTCTGCCCCATCCTCCTGAGTAGCTGGGACTACAGGCATGCACCACCACACCTGGCTAATTTTATATATATATATATATATATATATATATATATAATTTTTTTCTTTGGTTGTCTAGCTAATTTCTTTATATTTTTTTAATAGAGCTGGTTTCGAACTCCTGACCTTGAGCGTTCCTCCCGCCTCTGCCTCCCAGAGTGCCAGGATTACAGGCGTGAGCCACCACGCCTGGCCAGAAAATTCCTCTTAACTTGGTTTCTAGACCCACATACAATCTGGCTAAAATCACCTGATTCATGACAGAAGAGGTGTCATTTCTGTACAAACCTTCTTTTCTTTAATGCCCTTTCCAAAACCAATTTTTGAGAAAATACCTATTTCCTAATTTTCATCAACTATGAATAGTTTTCATTTTAAATTTATGATATGCATATATTAAGCAAGAACATTATAAGACCATTGCTAGAAAATCCTTGGTTATCCCCAAATTTATGATCGAATTTCTACAATTTTATGTTTTACTTTTTCCAAGATTTAAAATCATGCCTTTTTATTTTAGCATGATTTTTGACTTAGCTGTACACATTGAAATTTGAAGTCTTTCATTGATGACAACTTCATGATTTGTGCTGTAGGGAATGCTTTCTGAGAAATCAGACCAGTCAATGACATATTTCTATGATGTATAATTACATGTCTGACAATGTTTGCAAATAAGACTTTATTGTAGTCTCAGCTTAATAATGTATTTTCCTATTCTACCTGGTTCATATGGGAACACTGAAGTTCGAAACAAAGTAATTACATTTTAAAGATTTGGGATCTTTATTACCATTACAAAAAGCCAATAATATAGTTTATTATTCTCCTATTTCAAGTCTTTAAATTGTAATCCTATACCTTGCTGTGCTGATTTATTCCACAGATTGCTTTAAGAAGGGCAGCATCAGTAATTTTCATTTACAAATTACTGCGTCTTGTTGTCAGTATCTTCTAAAATATTATTCTCAGCATATGTGATTCATGAAGACAGGCAGATGGTAAATTTCCCTTTGGCAAAATACATTAAAACTCTTTCATTCTGTCATCCTTTTGCAAGTTCTTACTGTTATGAGCTTTTACTGTTAACAAATTGGGTGAGATAATGTCTTTAGGAGTATGATACTTTGAGGAGAGAAGATAAATCCTTTTCTCTTGGTTATAGTTCGGTTACATTCATAGCAGCCATATATCACTAAAATGTTAAAGGTCACTTGAATACCAGCTCGGAGCATATGCTCTCTTCATTTGTGCTACACAGCTACAGTTATGCATTTAGCTGGCAAGTTAAATCACACCCTTCTCTGTTAGGTCACTAATGGCATTCAGAGGATGAAAGCCCCTCGATCACCATTAAGGACCACTTCACAGACAATGGAGCCCAGAGACTCAAAAAAAAAAAAAAAAAACCTGAGAATCAAAACTAAACGATGGGAAGGCAAAGCTGTCACCACGTGAGAAATTTGAAGAAATAAGTAATTACAAATGTTAACAATCCAAAGAAGACTGAAAGCCTCACATTTCTCTTTAGAAATGTATTTGGGAATCAATGTTTTCCCAGCGCTTATCTGATTTTGTGTTGGGTAATGACATAAAAGGTTAAGAATGTGCAGACATAGGAATTGCTATAACTCACTCTATCTCAGGGCTGGGAAGCTTCCTCTGGTGAGCCCTAGACTTTATTCAAGCTTCAGCAAACCCAACATGAAGGCTCCATGACTTCCCAACAAAAGAAAATACCAACTCCCATGATCTTTATGAATATTTCTGTTTGTTTCTGGATCAGGTTCCCAAGAGCCATTAATAAACGACTGATTTGCCAATGTTAGGTCTAAAGAATCTCTACAAATAATAGATTAGTGACAGATAGTTGCACAAGGATCCCTGATATTCCAGAAAGCCTTCCCATGTCCCCTCTTTCTGCTCATCTTCCTCCCTTCTCACGTCCCCTCCGTGTTCAGCTGCAACGAGAAGCTGAGGCAGGACAAATCGAACATCCCTCAAAATTCTATGATGAGCTTTGTGCAGAAACAACTACAGTGGATGCGACAATGAAAAGCAGTCAGCTGAAACTAAATAATTAATGGAAACAAGTAAATTAGCTAAATTGGCTTTCAAAGAATCAGACAGACTCACTCCTTTGTGTTCTTATCAGTCCTCATAGGAGGCCACTGTGTGTTCAGGGGCAGAACTGTGTGAAATCTGTACCAGATAGCAACTTTCAGTGACAACTGTGAGATGCAAGCTCTCCCAAGACAGCACAATCAGCAAACACCCAGCAGTACCAGACATTGTGGTATGGGTGAAATGCAGTGGATCACACAGGCTGGGAATTGGAATCCCATGGCCAGGGCACCTCCAGGACAGGTGTGCTGTCAAATGTGCCTCCAGCCCCTGTTGAGAAATTCCTCCTTAGGGTTAATCCTTCCTTTAGTCTCTCTAGTCTTTTTACAATGCTTTTAGCATCAATAGTGCTACCACATATGACTGCACAGGATGTGGACTGCACAATTTCAGGGAGCACCAGAGATGCCAACATCCTAGTCCATGTGCATCATACCCCTGCACAACTGTACATGGCCATACAGACTACTGTGTTTTGAATGTTTGTGTCCCCTCCAAAATTCATGTTAAAATGTAATCTCCAATGGAACAGTATTAAGAGGTGGGACCTGTAGGAGGTGATTAGGATGAGATTAGTGACTTATAAAAAGTCCACAAGGAACTAGCTAGGCCTTTTTGCCTTTCTGTCCTTTTTACCTCTCATGCCACGTGAGGACACAGCATCCATCCCTTTTGCCCTTTGCCATGTGAGAATGCGGCAGGAAAGCACTATCCACGAAGTAGAGTAAGTCTTGACTGGACAGCAAATCTACTGGGTACTTTGATCTTAGACTTCCCAGACTCCAGAAGTATGAGAAATAAATTTCTATTATTTATAAATTACCCTGTGTAAGGTATTTTTTATAGCACTGGAAACAAACTAAGAAATTGGTACTGAGAAGTGCGACATTGCTATAACAAATATCTAACAGCGTGGACATGACTTTGGAACTCGATAATGGGTGGAGACCAGACCGTAAAGGACTATTCTGCTGAGGGCTCAGAAGAATAGGAGGGCTGTAGGGAAAGGCTGAATCTTCTTAGAGATTATGTAAGTGGTCATTCCCAGAATGCTGGTAGAAAGACAGACATTGAAGGCCATTCTGTTGAGATCTTAGACAGAAAAGAGGAACAAGGTATCGAAAACTAGAGGGAAAGCCATCCTTGTTATAAAGTGGCAAAGAACTTGGCTACATTGCATCCACATCCGATTGCTTTGTGGAAGGTAGAACCTAAGAGCAATGAATTAGGATATTTGGCAGAAGAGGTCTCTAAGCATATTGTCTAGGGTGTCACATGGCTTTTCTCAACTGCTTATAGTAAAATGGAAGGAAAGAAAAATGAATTAAAGATGAAATTTGTAATCAAAAGAGAAGCAGAATTTAAAGATTTGGAAAATCTTCAGCCTGGCCATGTAGAGAATGAAAAAGCATGTTGAGAAGAGAATACCAAGGATGTGGCCAAGTAAACATTTGATAAGGAGATGAGTATGGATATAAGGAAGCCAGATGCTATTCATCAAGACAACAAAAGAGTGACCCCATAGGCATTTCAGGGATCTTCAAGTCTGCCACATCTATCACAGGCCAGGACCTTGAGGGTAAAACAATTTCAAGGGAGAGGCCAGGGTGCTATGGGACCTACGGACTCTATGCCCAGGGCCACCTCAAGTCTCTGCTCCATGCATTCCAGAACAGTGTGCCTCAGTTGCCCCAGATACGGCTTGTAGGCCACCACTCTGAAGGCATAAATGGTAAACTTTGGCAGTGTCCATGTGCCATTAACTCTGCAGGTGTTCATAGTGCATGAACTATCTCCACTTATAATTCAAAGGATGACTCAGAGAGTCTTGGGGTGCAGTCAGAGAACTGCTGCAGGGTCAGGGCCACCAAGAGGGCCCATGTTAGGGCAATGATTAGTGGAGCTTGGGAGCAGGGCTGCCCAAGTGCCCCAGACCAGTAAAGGTATCAGCATGTACTTCCAGCCTGGGAGAGCCACAGGCATGCAACTCCAACACATGACAAAATGCAACTTGGGGTTGTAATGATGTATTCTTTTCCTATAAATGTCCTGTGAGCATTTTGAGTCCTAGAATAGATTCATTAAGCAGACACATAGCAAAGTCAAGCAAGCTACAGTAACCAAAACAGCATGATATAATATTAGTACGGAAATGGAGGAACAGACCAATGGAACAGAACAGAGAATGCAGATATAAAACCATCCATCTACAGCCAACTGATCTTTGACAAAGCAGACAACAATATAAACTGGGGGAAAGAAACCCTATTCAATAAATGGTGCTGGGAAAATTGGATTGCCACATGCAGAAAAATGAAACAGGATCCATATCTCTCCCCAGTCACAAAAATTAATTCAAGATGAATAAAAGACTTAAATGTAAGGCATGAAATTATAAGAATTCTAGAAGAAAATGTTGGAAAAGCTCTTCTAGATATTGGTGTAGGCAAAGAATTTATGAAGAAGACCCCAATGGGAATCACAGCAACAACAAAAATAAATGAATGGGACTTGATTAAATTGAAAAGCTTCTGCATAGCTAATGAAATAATCAATAGAGCAAATAGATAACCTACAGAATGGGAGAAAATATTCAAAAGCTGCATATCTGATAAAGGGCTAATAACCAGAATCTACACAGAACTCAAGAAAATCAGCAAGGAAAAAACAAACAACCCCATTAAAAAGTGGGCAAAAGACATGAACAGAAGCTTTTCAAAAGAAAACAAACGGCCAATAAACATATGAAAAAATGCTCAACATCACTAATTATCAGGGAAATGCAAATTAAAACCACAATGTGATGTCATCTTACTCCTGTTAGAATGGCTTTTATTAAAAAGTCCAAACATAATAGATGCTGGCATGGATGCAGAGAGAAAGAAACCCTTATACGCTGTTGGTGGGACTATAAAAATTAGTACAACCTCTACGGAAAACAGTATGGAAAACAGTATAGTTCTTCCTCAAAGAACTAAAAGTAGGCCTACCATTTGATCCATCAATCCCACTACTGGGTATTTACCCAAAGGAAAAGAGTTATTTTATCAAAAAGACACTTGGACAGGGTGCTGTGGCTCACGCCTGTAATCCTAGCTTTCTGGGAGGCTGAGGCGGCAGGATAGCTGCAGCTCAGGGGTTCGACACCAGCCTGAGCATAGTAAGACCCCATCTCTAGAGACCAGAAACAAAAAAAGACAGAAAAATACACAAAACCACAAAACCCAGCCAGGCGTTCTGGGCTGAGGCAGAAGGATCCCTCACAGCTCAGGACGTGGAGCTGGCAGTGACTACAATCATTGCACTCTACCCAGGGACCCCGAGTGACACTCTGTCTTGACAAAAAAAAAAAAAAAAAACAGGGAAACTGATGGAGTGCCAACTTCAAAAACCCCCACCCTCTCATTTAAAAAAAGAGAGAGAGAGAGAGACACCTGCACTCCAATGTTTATTATAGCACAATTCACAACTGCAAAAATGTGGAATCAACCCAAGTGCCAATCAATACATGCGTGGATTAACAAAATATGGTATATGTATATTATGGAATACTCAGTCACAAAGAAGGATGAGTTAAGACCTTCTGCAACATTTTGGATGGAACTGGAGATCATTATCCTAAGTCAAGTATTTAAAGAATGGAAAAACAAACACCATGTATATTTGCCATTAAATTGGAAGTAACCAATGAGTACATATGTGCACAGAGGGAAGTAAAACTCAGTGGAAACCAAGCAGAGGGGAGGGAGGAGGAGGAAATAGGTGAAAACATAACTAACGGGTACAATGAACACTATCTGTATGATAGGCACACTTATAACCCTGATAACAAAATCAATACATGTAACCAAAAACATTTGTTCTCCCATAAGATTTTGAAATTAAAAAAAAATTAGGCTCCACCTCTAATGCAGGGAGCTGCCAAAGCACATGGCAAAGGGTGTGTATACAGAGACAGGAAGAATTTGTGGCCATTTGTGCTACCTTCTGCATATAGACACTTGACTAAAAGATATAGTTAGCACTTTGTGTTTCAAATTTCATACTCTTTCTACAATATTGCCACTTCAAAATATGAATTCATTCAACTAACTCCTTCATGGGGCCACAGAATATCAACAAGCTGGATTTTGACATAAGCTTTTATTCCTCACATCTTCATTTCTCTGGTCTCTGCTGCTGCTCTGACTTCTGTTGTAAGAAGTCAGGGCAGCTGTTACTGTCCACAGCCAGTCCGCTGGCTGTTACTTGGACTTTGGGACCTGCCTCTCCCCCATCCATCTGTGATCTTGTTTAAGGTCATATATGAAATTTCATCTCCATGAAAACTGTTTACCAAAAAAATTAAAAGACCACCAAGACCCCAAGGGATAAACAAACAAACATCAGAATTTGCTCAAGAGAAACTTCAACTCATTAACAAATATATGGAAAAATGTTCAATTTCACTAGTAATTACAAAATTCAAATTAAATCAGTGAGATGCCATTTCTCCTCCACCACCATTTTTCACCCCCAGTAGTTTGGTTTGTCCACCCAAAGTACAATGTAATTCGGAATATTCGTTTTAGAAAACTTTTGGCTAAAGATCCCACTATTGGCTGGGCATGGTGCCTCATACCTATAATCAGCGGTCCTCAAACTTTTTAAACAGGGGGCCAGTTCACTGTCCCTCCGACCGCTGGAGGGCTGTTGGAGAGTGTGGCTCACATTCCACACATGCGCGCACTGTGGGCCCGGGACAAGCCGGCTGCTAAACAGGACAGGCAATGGCGCCAAAAACACCCGGCAGGCCACATGTGGCCCATGGGCCATAGTTTGAGGACGCCTGCCTATAATCCTAGCATTCTGGGAGGCTGAGATGGGAGGATTGCTTGAGCTTGGGAGTTAGAAACCAGTCCGACAAGAGCGAGACACCATCTCTACTAAAAATAGAAAAAATTAGTCAGGCAAACTAAAAATAGCAACAAACAAAAAAAATTACCTGGGCATGGTGGCACACGCCTGTAATCCCAGCTACTCAGGAGGCTGGGATTACAATAAAAACAAATCACAAATGAATAATAAAAACTGTCTATAGAATATGGGAATTAAATATCATCAAGTTAATTGTATTAATAGCTGCTTCTGTACTTTTTACAGTATCATTATTAATCATGCATTGCTTTGAGAAAAAAATGAAAATCATCTATGCTTTGATTATCCTATATACAAATTTTTTAATTTATGTGTTCCTTTTTTTTTTAGAATCCAGTGCAATTTCTTTTTTTTATTTCAGCATATTATAGAGGTACAAATGTTAATATTATGTATATTGCCCATGCCCCCCCTCAAGTCAGAGCTTCAAGCTTGACCATCCCCCAGACAGTGCACGTCTCACTCATTATGTATGTATATACCCATCCCCTCCTCCCCCTCCCACCTGCCTGACACCCGATAAATGTTATTCCTTTATGTCCACTTAAGCATTGATCAGTTAATACCAATTTGCTGGCAAGTACATGTGGTGCTTGTTTTTCCATTCTTGGGCTACTTTGCTTAGTAGAATGAGTGGATTAATAAAATGTGGTATTTGTATACCATGGAGTACTACTCAGCTTTAAGAAACAATAGTGATATAGCACCTCTTGTATTTTCATGGATAGAGCTGGAACCCTTTTTTGTTTAACACTAATAATTACATTTAATCTTTATCAACTTTATACATAACCAATTTATAAAGACAAACAAATAAGTTGAAACCCCGTATCCTGTTTTTGCATGGCTACTCTGCTTTTCAAATTCATTCAGAAATTAAAAATCTAGACAGCTTAGCCTTAGCCTTACAATGAGCTACTGATGCCAGAATATTTAGGATTTAGTATCTTCAGACTATTGTCTCAATATTGACCCCTTAGTGTACATCCCAAATTATGTATAACTTCCCTTGTGAGTAGTGCCATGAAATGAAGTTTATGACAAACTTCATTTAAAAGAAGCTCTATTTAAAAGAGAATGTATTTTGTAAGAAAAGATTTTTTTAATCATGTAGAAAATTTAAGGACCTGGAAAATATGTTTGAATGTTTTAGATTTTTCTTCTCATATAAGTACTTCCTTACCTTTCAAAGTTGGAAGGTTTTAATGCATGTATTTTATTTTATTCTTCAATATCCAATTTCTATATAGTTATTTCAGTTATCCCAGACATCTTTAACCATGTGTTTTTTGAAGCACACCCCTAATAATCTATTTCAGAGTAAAGTGCAAAAATACTCTCAAAAATGATGCCCTCCACTCCAATAAAGAAACACTGCCACTTCACTAAATGTCACTAAACTGAGATGTGTGTTAAGCTTATTGCCTTGACAAGCTTGGTCATGTGATTTCCAATACTACTTGTCAAGGTTATAAACGAATAACAGATTAGATCCAGCTGACATACTAAAAATGACAAGTGTCAAGATCTGGCTTCTCAGTTGTAAACAACGGAATCCTTTCCCTTTTAGTTTAAATAAAGGGATTTATATGGAATAGAGGTGGCCTGTAAAATCACCGGAGGAGTGCTAGAAAAAGACTGCAGCCCCACGTGCCAGGAGTGATACCCAGGGCCACATCCCACAACAAGCCCACCTAAGGCACTGCTGAGCCTGCTATACTCGGGGAACTGCAGAATTGGAATCATGATGCCAGCTCCCAAGTCCTGTTGCCCCTCTGCCACACCCTGTGCAAGCAAAATGGGTGTTTTGCCCTGTGCTGCTTGTCCCCTCACAGCTCGGTTCTGAATCCTAGTGTCATATGAGGACATGAGAAGCTAAATCACAAGGCTATTGTGGCAGTTAGTATTTCATTTTTTCATAGAAACACTCACGTAAGGGGTTGAAATGTACATACTCTTTGGTATGGAAGACCATGATTTCAAATTTATCTTGCAGTTTTTCAGTCTCTTCTCTCCCCAGAGGTGTGAAGCAGAGTCCATGGGCTCCTTGAGTGTTCATGAAGATACGTTGTATCTCAACTAAGAGTTACCGTGTTTCCTCGAAAATAAGACCTACCCATAAAATAAGCCCTAGCAGGATTTCTAAGCATTTGCGCAATAGAAGCCCTCCCCCAAAATAAGACCTAGTGATGGGCGTGGCTACACAGCGTATCTGCACAACCCATGCATTTCACCACTGAGCGGTGAAGAAGACGAGCAGCCCTTCTCATCTGCCCCATGAGAGCTCTGTTGCTCCACATGAGAGATTGGGGCCAATGGTTCTACAGGAAATAGAGTCGCAAGAAATTCAGGATGGAATTTGGGGTTTGGAGAGTTATGATGATGTTCCAGAAGAAGACGACTTAACTATATTTGAATAAACATAGATTGTTGTACCGTACTTAAAAAAAAATAACACATCCCCTGAAAATAAGCCCTAGGGTGTCTTCTTGAGGAAAAATAAATATAAGACCCTGTCTTATTTTCAGGGAAGCACGGTATATCTCTCCCTGCTGTCATAGTGTCCATTTTCTTGGCAATCTTATCATTAATTAGGTATCTTTTATTTACTACCATTTCTCTATATTTTTGTAAATGAGAAAAGAACCTAAATATCTCAATTGACTTAGCATGGGACCTAAATTATCGTGTTGGTTTTCTCCCTAAAATGGTCACAACTTTGTGCAGACCATCCTGTATCGTATGGTTGTTTGAATAATTTTTAAAACATCTCTGATGTAGCCACAGTCCAAGACTGGTACAATAAATTATGTGTCTGTGCCCCTCCCAGGAATCCTCATAAACATTTGGAGAGACATTTTACTTCTCGATAGCCTACAAAATAGGAGCTCTAATTATTGTTATTTAAGTCTTAAAGGGAAGGAGTGATTCTGAAATCTGGAGAACTTGAGGACACATGGGGTTACAATTTTTAAAACAATTCAGAAGCTACACACTACAATTAACCACAACTGTTTGGACATTATTAACATCCATCTGACTAACCTGGCTTTAGTTATATCTTGTGCTACATTCAGTAACAGCGACTTCCAAAAGTGACGTTATTATCTCAGCATGCAACGGGGCATAGACTTAGTATTTTTTCAGTAGTTTCAAAGGTACTTCAAATAGATGATACCCAGATGTTTAGAGCAGTAAGTAGAAAACAAAATAGTTCTGTACAATGCTAGCTTTATAGCCTACAAATTAAAAACTCTAAAGCAATATCAATGTTGGAATTTCCTGTTTTAACATGGTTTAGATTGGCATGTTGGGAAATAATACTTGAATGATGCAGAAAAATTTTCCTATTACAGAAGCACTTACTCTCGATTGTTATAACATGCCTTCCTGGCCAGACCATTCAGCCATAAATGACTACTCATATCTGTCCATTCTGGGTGGTTTGTTATGGCTCAGTCAATTTCTATACAAATATAAAATACAACCGCAAGAAACCAAGAGATTTAAAAAAAGAAATAGTATACCTTATACTATGGTGATAGTCAAAAAGAATTCAGCTCTTAAAAGGGAAAGGTATTCGCTATGAAGGAATACGTCATTTTATATTCTATAATCTAATGATCTAAAAACTAATTATCTTCAATGGGAATAGTGCAGAACATAGAAAATAGTAAATTTTCATGATGAATTCTACATTGAAATTACTTTTATACAATCTATGTCAGACTCCAATGTTCATATGAAGGTCAGTGTTAATTCTGAAATCTCTCTAAATAATTTAAGAAATTTTTCATCTTGTGAATTCTCTTGTGCAATGCCAGAATACAATTTGTTTGTTAATAAAAAGCAAAATATAACCCATTTTTCCATAACAGAATGAATTTAGAGTACTTTGGTAGACATATTTTTAAAAATTAACTGCTTGCTAGACTTCCAATAATGATGACTGTGGAAACCATCCCACCATTAAAATTTTTTTTAACTATATTTTTTAAAAAATTTAAGATGCTGGAAATCATACAAAAGCAGATAGAAACCATCGGATAGTTTATTCTGGAAAATATACAATAGGAAATTATAACATTCTCAGTTTGTGGCTTTCTGGGCTGTGGGCATCTGCCAACCTCCAGAGCCATGGTTGTGGAAAACAATTGTAGTGGAAATTATAGTCTTACAAGCTCAAGGTGTCAGAGATCAAAGTTCAAGCCTGGAAAAACACCAAGACAACTACTAAAGAATGAAGACCTAAATTCTGAGTATAGTCAGCCCTCTGTATCTGTGGATTCTATATCCATGGATTCAACCAACAGCAAGCCAAAAATATTCTCCCCAAAATTGCACCTGTACTGAACATGTACAAGTTTTTTTCTGCTCCTTATTTCTTAAACAATACAGTACAACAACTATTTACATAGTATTTACATTGCATTAGTTATCATAAGTAATATAGAAATGATTTAAAGTATACGAAACGATTTCTGCAGGTTATATGCAAATACTATGCATTTTATATCAGGGACTCAAGCATCCACAGATTTTGGTCCAACGGAGCCTCTAAAACAATCTCCCACACATACTGAAGGACTAGACAATTGTATAAACTCTGACAAAATCCCTGGCTGACAGTTTACTTATGCATGCGTGAGTGTGCCCTCAGGTGTCCCAGAAAGGAGGAAAAAAGAAAAGACCAGAAAGAAATTAGCTCTTGCAAAATAGATCCACACAGGGGTTGATCTGTGAATTTGCTATTTGTTTTGGTTTTGTTTTTAACTGAAAGCACAGCTCATGCAACAGAAAACTGAGGTCTTAAATATTTGAAGTATAGCCTCCAGACTTGAAATGTCAGAGGAAAAAAACATAAGACTAGCAGAAGAGCATGAAATTCCTCCTTTCCTAAGATCAAGAAAACCAAAGCAAAAGAGAGCCCATCTCTGCCCAATCTTGGCTGACTACCAAATTATGCAGATACAGGGACACTTGCAAGAAGCCACGATGAAAAAAAGCAGTGATAGGAAATCAAAAGAACAGGGTACAGACATCATTTGCTATATCCACGTGGAAGATAAAGTTTACAGTTTGTGTCCAGGCAAGTTAACTGTTTACTAGAACAAAAAAATCAACAATTTTCAGAAGAACATGAAAGAAATTAAGAGTGAATACATTTCATCATCTACAATGTCCAGTCTTTAACCATGGAAACAAACGGTAACATGAGACCTATAATCAAACAAACAAACAAAAAAAATCAATGAAAAGTAACTCAAGTGGGCCTGCATGTTGAATTTAGCAGTTGAGGACTTCTAAGCTATACAGATATATTCAAGGAATTAAAGAAAATGTGATATCAATGAATAAATGAATAGAAATCTCAAACCACAAAACCAAAATTCTAGAGTTGAAAATTATAAGAAAAGAAAAAATTTTATGAGATGAGCTCACTGGGAGATTAAACATAAAAGAAGCATGAATGTAATTGCAGCTAATAGAAATTACCTAGTTTGAAGAAGACAAGAGTAAAGAGATTGAAGAAAAAAATAAATAGAACCTTAGGACCTATGTGACAATAGCAAATGATGCAACATATGAGGAAATGGACTCCCACAGAGAGAGGAGAAAGAAAATATTTGAAGAAATAATTTAATAGAAAATACTAATAGGTCAAAGCCAAAGCAAAATGAACACAAAACCCTTTTAAAATTATCATAGCCAAACTGCTGAACACCAAGAATAAAGAAAAATCTTGAAAGCAAACAACCCATTCCATTAGAAAAACAATGATAAATTAATGGTCCTAAATAGAGCCATGAGTGAGCTAAATACTCCCATAAGAGTAGATATTAGTGGATTAAAAAAGAGAAAACAACTATATACTGTCTACAAGAAATACACCCTAGTAGGAAAATTATACTTAACAATAATTTATTGTATATTTCAAAATAGCTAGAGAAGCAAACTGTAATGTTCCCAACACACACACACACACACACACACGCATATAAATGTTTGAGGTGATTAATATACCAGCTACCATGATTTGATCATTATATGTTATATACATGTATCAAAATATTACATGTACTCCAAATATATGTACAACTATGATATATCAATTTTTAAAAACACAAAAAAGAGATGTACCCTAAACTGTAAGAAACAAATAGGTTAAAAGTAAAAGGATTGAAAAAGATATACCATGTAAAAAATAAGCTTAAGAAAAGTAAAATATCCCGAACACTATCAGACCAAAAAGACTTCAATAACAAGGAGTCTTACTAGAGGCAAGGAAGTATACTTTATAATGGCATAATTTATATAAATATAAATATTATATTTTATACACACATCAGGAAGATATATCAATAAAAAATGTGTATTTTAACAGAGCTTCAAAATAAAAGAAGCAAAACTTATCAAACCGAAGGTAAAAATAAACAAATTCACAACCATAGTTTACTTTAACATACAACTCCCAGTAACTAATAGAACAACAAGACAAAAAAATCAAGAAAAATGTAGAAGATTTGAATGACATTATCAACCACCTTAACCTAATTGACATATATAAAACATTGTATTTAACAACTGCAGAAAATCTCTTCTTTTCAAGTACACATGGATTATTCACCAAGATAGATCACATGCAGAGCTAATAAACAAGTCCCAATTTATTTGCAAATATTGAACTTATAGAATGTGTTCCCTGATCACAATGTAATTAAACTAGAAATCAATAATAATAAAATATCAACAAACCTCAAATGTCTGGAAATTTAAAAAACCTCACAGATCAAAGAAGAAATTACAATAAAAATTAGAAAATATTTTTAAACTGAATGATAATGAAAGCACAGCATTTCAACATTTGTGGGATGCTGCTAAAGCAATACTTAGAGGAAAATTTATAACACTAAATGCTTATATTAGAAAAGGGGAAGGGTCTAAAATCAATTATCTAAGCTCCTACCTTAGGAAACTAGAAAAAAGGAGGGGAGAATCAAATTAAACTCAAAGTAAGTAGAAGGAAGGAAAGAATAAAGATAAGGGAAGAAATCAATAAAATAAAAAAAGATGAACAATAGGTAAAAGTAACATAATTGAAGATGGTTCTCCGAAAAGATCAATAACATTGATAAAGGACATAAGTTTTCAATGTCAAGAATGAAAAAGAAGACAAAATAGGCAAAAGATTAAACAGACACTTCACCAAGGAAGATATATAGATGGCAGATAAACACATGAAAAGATAGTAAACATCATTAGTTGTTAGAGAATTTCAAACTAAAACCATAGTGCGTTAACTCTATACACAATAGAATGGCTAAAATATGTTTGTTTTACTTCATTAATTTCTACTCTTTATTATTGCTTCTGCACTTTGGAATTAATTTTCTGTTCTTTTTCTGACTTTTGAGATGGGTACTTGGATCATTGAATTTCAGCCCTTTATGTATCATACATAAGCTAATTTATAAACTAGAAAAGTAGAAAATTGAGGATCTTTAACATTTTAATATACTTAAAATCCTAGCGTTAATTATGGGAGAACCAGTAATAGATCAAAGAAAGAAAAGCCAGATTTCTAGTAATTCTTCTATTTCATAAAGGCCTCATTTTATAGACTTGATAACAAAGACTTTTCATGACTTTGTGGTGATGATGATGATGATGATGATGATGATGGTGATAGTGATAGCTAATATTTACTGACCACCTTCTATGTTCCTGAAACGCGGCTATGTATTTTAAATACATTATCTCATTTAAATTCTCACATGTACTTTTAATATGCACATTAATATCTCTATTTGTCAGATCATTAAACCGAGACTTAGAGAAGTTAAGCAATTTGTGAAAGGTCACATAGCTATTGAGGGTATGGTTGGCATCAAATATGGATCAAACCTTAGTCTCTACATATTTCTTCCTCTTTTTCACTTAAAGAAAAAGGTTATGATTTGAATGTGGGTTTAATGAATACGATTTGGCCTCTAACTTAAGGACCTCAGAATCCAAGGAGGAAAACAATTACCTAAACAAATGATTACCATTGAATGTGTGAAGCCTGTAGTTGAAAAATTCCTCAAATATTATGTGAATACAGAGGAGAGAACAACTGATTCTTCCAGGGCATCTCAAAGAAGGAAGAGAAGTTGGCACCAAAGTAGAGGAAAGAAACCTCCATTCTCAAAGACAAAATGCTGGCTTAAAGGTTTCCCACATAGCTAGCCAGGGGATTCCGATTTTTTTAGTATAACCCTGAACATGTGGAAGTGGGGCTGGTCAGGTTTATGAGGTTTGGACTTCATGCTCTAGTTGGCAGGTTTCTGTGCTTTAACCAATAGAGTGACTTGATAAAATGTTTTAGAAGTACTCTTCAGGTTACAGTGGGAGGGTAGTTTAGAAGACACTTTGCTCGATTTGGCTGTGAATGTTTTGGACTAAATGCAAATTGGTGAAAATCTAACCTGAGACAACAGCAGCAATGGAAGAAGGAGGTAGATTTGAGATATACAGTCAAACAACTCATAAGACGTTTTGATGAACTACAAGCCATATATATGATGGTGGTCTTATAAGATTGTAATACTGATTGCTTTTTTTTTTTTTTGAAACAGGGTCTCACTCTGTCACCTGCGCTAGAGTGCAGTGGTGTCATCGTAGCTCACAGCAACCTCAAATTCCTGGGTTCAAGCAATCTCCTGCCTCAACCTCCTGAGTAGCTGGGACTACAGGCACACATCACCATGCCCCGCTAATTTTTTTCTATTTTTAGTAGAGACGCGGCCTCACTCTTGCTCAGGCTGGTCTTGAACTCCTGGCCTCAAGCAATCCTCCTGCCTCAGCCTCCCAGAGTGCTAGGATTACAGGCATGACTCAGAGATACCGTATTTTTACTGCACTTTTTCTACATTTAGATACACAAATACCTACCACTGTGTTACAATTGCCTACAGGATTCAGTACAGTAAAACGCTGTACAGGTTTGTGGCTTGGGAACAATAGACTGCCCGACAGAGTCTAGGTTTGTGTAAGTACACTCTAGACAGTGGTCCCCAACCTTTTGGGCACCAGGAACCAGTTTCATTTTTCCACAGACAGGGCAGGCAGGCAGAGCTCAGGCAGCAATGCGAGCAATGGGGGATAGGGAGTAGCTGTAAATGCAGAAGAAGCCTCACTTGCTCACTCGCTGCCACTCACCTGCTTTGTGGTCTCCAGTTCCTAAGTTTCATGGAAGATAATTTTTCCCTGGGGGTGTAGTAGGGGGGCATGGAGTGCGGGTGCAGGGAGCTCAGGCAGTAATGCACAGCCCAGGTCCTAACAGGCCACAGACCCATACTGGGCAGCCCAGGGGTTGGGGACCACAGCTCTAGGATGTTCTCACAACAAAGAACTCACCTAACATTTTCCCCTTCATTAAGTGATAGGTGACTATATTTCAGAAGTAAAAATCGCAAGGCTTGTTGAAAGGGACTAAGCAAGTGAGAGGGTCAAGGATGAGGCTTCAGGCAAATGAGTGGATGATGTTAGAGATAACAGGAAAAAATGGTAAATTTAGGAGGAAATTTAAAGGGGAGGAAGATAATGGAGGTAATTGAGAAAATCCAAGATGGCCAGTGCCCAGTGGGAAATACATGTTTGTAGGTCATGAAAGAAGTTAAGGCCAGAGGTATAATATATCCATAGTCCCTAAAGCCACAGATAATTCCTTCAGGGAGAGTGTGAGGGTAAAGAGTTGGTAGCAAGAGTTACCACTGCTCAGGTTTCTACTTAGAAGAGCATAAGCCAGTTCCATTCGGTCTCACTCTCTGTCTTTCCAAGCATAAGCTCAGATGGCAGGAGGCAGGAGGCTTTCCTGTCCAGCAGCATCCACCCTCTGGGTGCCTAAAACCATTCCCTATGCCATATTTAGGAGTATCCTAGGCCACTGAAAGAAGTGATCTTATACAATCGTCATAGAACTAAGCCAGGTGTGAGACCCGGATGCCACTTCTCCCAATGGGAAGTCAACGGGAGGCACTCTTTCTGCGGACTTCCAGTGAGGTCACCAAAGGAAGCTCCTCAGGTCTGTCACATGAATGGGTGCCACGTGGCCTGGGTCCCTAACTCACTCCCTTTGGCTTCCCGGCACTGAATCCACAGGGGGAG
>VSMD01042890.1:0-19876 GCA_008750895.1 Mirza zaza
TCTAATTTTTAAGTAAATAAGAAATAATAATAGCTGGAACAAGGCAGGTGTCAGAGCCTGCCACAGACTTGCACCCCACAGCCCAGAAACGCTTGCTGTTTGCGTGTTAGGTCCTGCTTGGTTGACTTGCTGCCCTTGCCACTGCACCATAAATGCCCCGAGCCAGGCTGTCAACTTCAGGCCACTGGCCTACCAATCTGCCAGGCTCAGTGTTGTTAGAGATACAGAGTTATCAGACTACAAAGCAGTTGGCATTAGTGTTCTTGAAATGAGTCACAGATTGTCAGATTTTGCCAAGATTATTAACACAGAGAATCCTGTGTGGGAATTGTTAGCCATTCCAGACAACCACAAGGTGATTTTTGTGCAAGGATGTAGGTGCAGCAAGTTCAGTGCAGTCCCCTTAAATCTGCAAGAATTAAGAAAAAACGTATTTTGTATTCATATACCATATATTTATATAATCCTTGCCCAAGTGTTAATTTGTCACACATTTACATCTGTGTTTCTGAATTTATTTTTTAGTGAATTAATAGAAGCTAAAGGCTACATTTTGTCAACAAAAACCTAGCAAATCAATTAGATCTTTTAAAAAACAAATCTATTTTATTATTATTTCTTTTTTTGAGATGTGTATTATTTCTTTTTTTGATTGGCCTCAAAGCAGGAAGGTGTGCTGACTGTGGTGACAGGAGCTTGGTCAGCCAAGGATTCAGCCATAGAATCCTTAATTCTCAAGGATTCTATGTATGTCCAGTAGAGCCCCAAAGTAGAAGCAAGATGAATATTCCATTCTGCATTGGCGTGCCAAAGGAGATAATGCTTTAGAAAAAAGATTTCTTGATAAAGCTCTTGAATTCAGTACAATATCCTTGAAATGACATAGTGGGAGTCTGTGGGAGCATCCAGTCCTCTCTGTGTAATGCCGTCACAATTGAAGATGTTCAGAAGCTGGCTGCCTTCATGAAAAAATTTTTGGAGATGCATCAGTTATGAAAACATCCTAACCAGTATATATTCTGCCCTTCTATGACATACAAAATTTAAGGCATCTTGGGAATGGCTACCAAAAGTTAACAAATATAGTATTTTTCTCAAATGAACATATTTATTCTAGATTCTGTTTTCAGAGAAAAAAGCAAAACATCCACAGCTCTGCAAAGCTAGTGAGACCTAACAGTCAATTTAATTCTGTCTTGAACTGGAAGCATTTAAAAAATTTTCCTGTGTTAGGGACTGGCCTCCTACACTCCGCCGAACAGAAGGGCAAAGACACCGAGGATGCAATTACACAAGAGGAGGTTTATTTTCTGGCTAGCCAGGGTCCAAGCCGTAGAGCACCTACGCAGAGGTCTCCCTTTAGGCAAGGACCCCGACTGAAGCGGAGGCTGCCGTTTTATATCCCCCCCTCCCTCCTGAACACCCGCGATGCCCCAGCTAATTACGCGTATTGACTTTTGAAATGATTGGTGCCCTCTCTAGTTGCCTTTCAAATGATTGGAGGACTGGTTGCTCGCTGGCGGTAAGTCTGCCTAGCAGCAGCAAGCAAGCGATAACCAGAAGCAGAGGTATGCAGTTAGCTGATTGCCCCACCCCTGGGCTAACTTCCTGTTATCTCTGGCTGAAGGTCGGTTTGCAGGAGAAGAGCCCCTGTTCGTAAGCCCGGTATCTCTAACTCCCCCAACCCCATCCCCCTGCAGGGAAAGAAAGAAAGAAAAAGTTTTCACTGCATACTAACAAAACAGGTTCCTACACCTGTTGCTTTTCTAATGAATTCCAGCTTATTTTGTCTTTGCTATTGCTTTTTCTAGCTACAGCTCCATATTCAAATGCACCTGTGGACTTAATCATGCAAGCTGCAATTAATTATTTCGGGAACCGTGGGAACATACAGCATGGAGGGTTGATGGGGCCCTCTAGGTGCTGCATCTAGACAGCGCAGGGTGGGGGGCCTTCTGGGTTCGGCAGCTGTTGGTTAAGGTCAACACTGATCATCTAATGAGGACTTAGGAGTAACAGGTAAAAGGGCAAACTTCAGATCTTTTTCATAAAGAGATAAAAGTGACTATATATGAAATTATGTAGGTCTATTTTTAATACCATATACTTTATATTTCTAATAATACGGTTCTCAGTAATACATGTAGAAACTTTTAGAATTTGTTAAATCCTTGACCTTGTGCATTGTAGCATTCCACTTGTACCTTCTCCTTAGCCCTCCTGTCCTTTTAAGATGTTTCATGGACATAGAGGGGGAGATCAAGATGGCGGATGAGAAACACCGCCAGACAGAGTGTCTCTGCAGAAAAGACAGATTCTGGCAGAAATTAGAAGAAAGAAGCAAGAAGACAAGCCTACATCGGACGAGGGTCGGAAGGAGGAGTACCTGAGACCACGGGAGACTCCACAGGAGGAGATCGCGGAGGAGAACTGGAAGCTGGGACCCCCGGAGCAGCCCGGAGACCAGCGGGAAGGGTAGGTGGATCGGTCGTTTCCCCTCCCCTGCATCCCGGAGTGCTGGTGGGCTCCCCAGCGGGTGGAGAGACCTGCGGACACCAGTCCAGCGACGGCCACCGCCAGTGAGTGGTAAGCCAGTAGCGGATGAGGCACCAGGCTCCCAACTCCCTTGGGGCACCTCCGTGTGCACAGACCCAAGCGGCGCGGCAGGCACCATATTGACTCCCCCTCCCCTCCCCCGACCCTACGGCTGCCCAGAGAGACAGAGAGACAATATAGCCACCAGCCGGAGGCACCTACAGGGAACGGGACCTTCCCTTTTGGGGCCCTACAGCTGACTGAGGGGAACTCAGACCGTCAGCTCCCTACCTGCCAGCCCTCCCAGGTGCTGTTGGCATGGTGATCCCAGGAGAATGGGGCAGACCCTGAGGTTGAGAGACATAGACCCAGCTTGGGCTCCCTGTGGGTGAACTGGGACTGGCACTCTCCCTGGCGGGGATATAGTTTGAACTCTGGGACCCAGAGGTCAGACCTGCAGACTACATCCTGTGCACCGAGGTCTTGCACTGCCCGGGGCACAGAAGGGATATACGTGAACAGCCTGCTGAGGTGTGTGTGCCTTCAGGGGCAGATCAGCATCCTAGAGGGCAACCCTCCCCGCAAAGGGAGGCCGTGCACCCAGCCCAGGTGGTGTTCCCGCCCAGGGAACCTCCCCGCCGGCATCACAGCCAGGGGAGGCCTGGTGGCTTGTGGTCTGGCCTGCTGGCAGAGGCCCAGGAGTAGCTGCGGAGTTGGGGATGGTGGAAAGAAGCCAGGCTGCTCCAGACTGCGGGTCTCAGACAGCCCCACCCCCACACGCAGACTCTCTGACTGAGCAGGGCCATTCCAGCCCCTCCCTGTCAGCTTTGCCTGGAAGCAGAGAACAGAACTTTGACCCCTGCTGACGACATTGGTGGTGCCTGAGGGCGGGCTTACCCAACTCAGCTCCGCCCAGACTCTCTCCTAGACTAGCCCTCACTGTGGGGGAGAAAAGGACACACCTGGAAGTCCCAGAGCCCCACCCACCACCTGAGGCACTAGAGTACCTCTCTAGAGGAACAAGAGCTGATAACAGGACACAAAAACAACAGCGTAGCATGTTCCTCCAAGCAAGCACCACCTACTGACAGGGAGAGCATCCTGCACACCCTTTTCACGACACCTACTGACTCATTATACTGGAAGTGGTCGAAACGCACCCACAGACACCACCTACCGGCTCAGAAACTAAACAAGGCATGTGAATACCCAAACAAAAACCTAAAGAAAAGAAACAACAAATGATCGACATGGGAAGAAATCAGCGAAGGAACTCAGGAAATATGAAAAACCAAACGGAAAACACACCCCCAAAGAGGAGCCCCAGCCCCCTAGAAACAGGCACCAACCAAAATCAGGCAACCAAAATGACAGAAGAGGAATTTCGTCTGTGGATCATAAGAACACTCACCGACCTCCAAAAACAACTCAATAACCAACACAAAGAAACCACAAAGAGCCTCCAGGACCTGGAACAAAAGTTCACTAAAGAAATAGACACAATGAAGAAAAGTTTAACCAAATTCCTGGAAATGAAGAATCAATTCAGGGAACTACAAAACACAGTGGAAAGTCTCAAGAACAGGATAGATCAAAGAGAGGAAAGAATCTCAGAGATTGAAGATAATACCCTCCAATTAAATAAATCAGTCACAGAGATAGAGCAGAGAAACAAGAGAAAAGAGCAAAGCCTACAAGAGATGTGAGATTATGTGAAGAAACCTAATGTGAGGGTCATCAGGTTACCAGAAGGGGTAGAAGACAACACTCACAGGTTGGACAAGCTATTTGAAGATATAATAGAGGAAAATTTCCCAGGCCTTGCTCAAAATCTCAATATACAAGTTCAAGAAGCTCAGAGGACCCCTGGGAGATTCAATGCAAACAGGAAGACGTCACGACATGCCATCATCAGACTGACCAAAATATCAACTAAAGAGGCCCTTCTAAGAGCTGTAAGCTGCAAGTAACATACAAGGGAAAGCCAATTCGAATAACACCAGACTTCTCCAATGAGACTTTACAAGCAAGGAGAGACTGGGGCCCCATACTCACTCTTCTGAAACAAAACAATGCCCAGCCTAGAATCTTATTCCCTGCAAAACTAAGCTTCGTATATGAAGGAGAAATTAAGACCCTTCTAAGAGCTGTAAGACGAAAGAAGCAAGTAACATACAAGGGAAAGCCAATTCGAATAACACCAGACTTCTCCAATGAGACTTTACAAGCAAGGAGAGACTGGGGCCCCATACTCACTCTTCTGAAACAAAACAATGCCCAGCCTAGAATCTTATTCCCTGCAAAACTAAGCTTCGTATATGAAGGAGAAATTAAGACATTCTCAGACAAGCAAAGGCTCAGAGAATTCACCAAGACAAGACCAGCCCTACAAGAAGTACTCAAAACAGCGTTACGCATGGAACACCATAATAATAACCCACAAATATAAAAACAACCCAAACCCAAAGATTAAAGGCCAGATATTACAATGGCTCAAGACAGAAATCATAGCAACAACATTCAACCCAACAGAATGAACAGTAATCTACCTTACCTATCAGTTCTCTTAATAAATGTGAATGGCTTAAACTCTCCACTCAAGAGACATAGGCTGGCTGAATGGATAAGAAAATACAGGCCAAGTATATGCTGTCTTCAGGAAACACATCTAACCTGCAAGGATGCATATAGACGAAAAATAAAAGGGTGGAGATCAGTATTCCAAGCAACTGGAAGCCAAAAGAAGGCTGGCGTGGCAGTTCTAATTTCAGATGATTTAGTTTTTAAACCAACAAAAGTAGTGAAAGACAAAGAGGGTCATTATATAATGGTGAAGGGCACAGTTCAACAAGAAGAGATAACAATTTTAAATATATACACACCCAACTTAGGTGCACCCAGATTCATAAAGCAAACCTTACTGGATCTAAGCAAATGGATTAATAGCAACTCCATAATCACCGGACACTTCAACACCCCACTGACGGCACAAGACAGATCCTCCAAACAGAAAATTAATAAAGAAATATTGGACTTAAACAAAACTCTAGAACAATTGGGTCTGACTGACATTTACAGAACATTCCACCCAAAATCCACTGAATATACGTTCTTCTCATCAGCACATGGGACATTCTCTAAGACTGACCATATCCTAGGACACAAAGTAAACCTCAAGAAATTTAAAAAAAATAGAAATCATACCATGTATCTTCTCAGATCACAGTGGAATAAAAGTAGAAATCAACCCTAACAGAAACTCACATTTCTACACAAAAACGTGGAAATTAAACAATCTCTTACTAAATGATTACTTCATAAATGAAGAAATCAAGATGGAAATAAAAAAATTCTATGAAGAAAATGACAATGGAGAGACAAGTTATCAAATCCTCTGGGACACAGCTAAAGCAGTCCTGAGAGGAAAGTTTGTCTCCATAAATGCCTATAATGAAAAGTCAAAAAGATCACAAATAGACAATCTAATGAAACGACTCAAAGGGCGGGAAAAAGAAGAACAGACCAGCCCCAAGCCCAGTAGAAGAAGTGAAATCAACAAGATCAAATCAGAGCTAAACGAAATTGAAAACAGGGAAGCTATTCAGGAGATTATTAAAACAAAAAGTTGGTTCTTTGAAAAAATTAACAAAATTGACACGCCACTGGCTAAGCTAATGAAAAGCAGAAAAGAGAAATCTCTAATAAGCTCCATCAGGAACAAAAAAGGAGATATCACAACTGATCCCAAAGAGATACAAGATATAATTTATGAGTACTACAAAAATCTTTATGCACACAAACTGGAAAATGTGGAGGAAATGGAAAAATTTCTAGAAACACACAGCCTCCCTAGGCTCAACCAGGAAGAATTAGATTCCCTGAACAGACCAATATCAAGAGCTGAAATAGAAACAGCAATTAAAAATCTCCCTAAAAAGAAAAGTCCCGGTCCAGATGGTTTCACACCTGAATTTTACCACACTTACAAAGAAGAACTACTACCTATCTTGCAGAAACTATTCCACAACATTGAGAAGAACAGAAACCTCCCCGATACCTTTTATGAAGCGAATATTACTCTGATACCAAAACCAGGAAAGGATGCAACAAAAAAAGAAAACTACAGACCAATATCCCTAACGAATATAGATGCAAAAATTTTCAACAAAATCTTAGCTAACCGAATCCAGACGCTTATCAAAAAAATAATCCATCACGACCAAGTGGGCTTCATCCTAGGGATGCAGGAATGGTTCAACATACATAAATCTATAAATGCAATTCACCACATAAACAGAAACAAAAACAAAGACCACATGATTCTTTCAATAGATGCAGAAAAAGAAAGCTTTTGACAAAATTCAACACCCTTTCATGATACGAACACTTAATAAAATAGGCATAGAAAGGACATACCTAAAAATGATACAAGCCATATATGACAGACCCATAGCCAACATCATACTGAATGGGGAAAAATTGAAAGTATTCCCACTTAGAACTGGAACCAGACAAGGCTGCCCACAATCTCCACTTCTATTCAACATAGTGCTGGAAGTCCTGGCTACAGCAATCAGACAGGAAAGTGGAATTAAAGGTATCCAAATAGGGGCAGAAGAGATCAAACTTTCACTCTTTGCGGATGATGTGATATTATATTTAGAAAATCCCAAAGATTCAACCAAGAAACTCCTGGAACTGATAAATGAATTTAGTAAAGTCTCAGGATACAAAATCAATACACAGAAATCAGAGGCATTCATATACGACAACAACAATCAAATTGAGAACCAAATCAAAGACTCAATTCCCTTCACAATAGCAACAAAGAAATTAAAGTACCTAGGAGTATACTTAACCAAGGAGCTAAAAGACTTCTACAGGGAGAACTATGAAACAGTGAGAAAGGAAATAGCAGAGGATGTAAACAGATGGAAATCCATTCCATGCTCGTGGATTGGAAGACTTAACATCATTAAAATGTCTATACTACCCAAACTGATCTACAGATTCAATGCAATGCCTATTAAAATCCCATCAGCATTCTTCACAGGTATAGAAAAAAATAATTTTACGCTTTGTATGGGACCAAAGAAGACCCCGAATATCAAGAGCAATTCTAGGCAACAAAAACAAAATGGGAGGTATTAATATGCCAGATATCAAACTATACTACCAAGCTGTAGTAATTAAAACAATCTGGTATTGGCACAAAAATAGGAATATTGACCAGTGGAACAGATCTGGAATCCTGATATAAAACCATCCTCATATAGCCATCTAATCTTTGACAAAGCAGACAAAAACATACGCTGGGGATAATCCCTTTTCAATAAATGGTGCTGGGAAAACTGGATAGCCACTTGTAGAAGGCTAAAGCAGGACCCACACCTTTCACCTCTCACAAAAATCAACTCACGCTGGATAACAGACTTAAACCTAAGGTATGAAACTATTAGAATTCTAGAGGAAAATGTTGGAAACACTCTCCTAGACTTCGGCCTAGGCAAAGAGTTTATGAAGAAGTCCCCAAAGGCAATCAAAGCAGCAACAAAAATAAATAAATGGGACATGATGAAACTAAAAAGCTGCTGCACAGCCAAAGAAACAGTCATGAAAGTAAACAGACAACCTACAGAATGGGAGAAAATGTTTGCATCCTACGTATCCGATAAAGGGCTGATAACTAGAATATACTAAGAACTCAGGAAAATCAGCAAGAAAAAATCAAATAACCCTATTAAAAAGTGGGCAAAGGACTTGAACAGAAACTTTTCTAAAGAAGACAGAAGAATGGCCAACAAACATATGAAAAAATGCTCAACATCTCTAATCATCAGGGAAATGCAAATCAAAACTACGATGACATATCACTTAACTCTAGTGAGAATGGCCTTTATGAAAAAGTCTCCAAATAACAAATGCTGGCGTGGATGCGGAGAGAGAGGAACACTCCTACCCTGCTGGTGGGACTGCAAACTAGTTCAACCTCTGTGGAAAGCAATATGGAGATACCTTAAAGCGATACAAGTGAATCTACCATTTGATCCAGCAATCCCACTGCTGGGCATCTACCCAAAAGATCCAATGACACTCTACAAAAAGGACACCTGCATTCGAATGTTTATAGCAGCACAATTCATAATTGCAAGGCTGTGGAAACAGCCCAAGTGCCATCAATCCAAGAATGGATTAATAAAATGTGGTATATGTATACCATGGAGTACTATTCAGCTCTAAGAAACAACGGTGATATAGCACATCTTATATTTTCCTGGTTAGAGCTGGAACCCATACTACTAAGTAAAGTATCCCAAGAATGGAAAAAGAAGCACCACATATATTCACCAGCAAACTGGTATTAACTGAGCAGCACCTAAGTGGACCTAGGTACTACAGTAATAGGGTATTGGGCAGGGGGGAGGGGGAAGGAGGGTGGGTATATACATACATAATGAGTGAGATGTGCACCATCTGGGGGATGGTCATGCTGGAAACTCAGACTTGTGGGGGGAGGGGGGGAGAGGGCATTTATTGAAACCTTAAAATCTGTATCCCCATAATATGCCGACAAAAAAAAAAAAAAAAGGCTGCTGCTGTCTTTCTCATTCCTCCTTTGTAAGCAACTTGGTCTTTTTTGCCTGAATTCCCAGAATATTTATCTTGAAAGTCAAATAGTTCTACTAGGATATGTCTCAGAGTTTACTACTCTAGGCCAGTTTTCCCAGGTGTCCTCCCAATATGTAGACTCAGGTCTTCTTTTATTTATTTAAGAGAGTTATCTGGAATTTTAAAAAAATATTAGTTCTATTTTACTGCTTGCATTTTCTTCCTCTAGGATCCCAATTTCACATGTGGGGTGTCATCTGTATCCGTCACTTTCTTCCCATCCTTTCCGCCTCTTCATTTCCGCTTTGACTCTTCCGCATCTTGCCTTTTGGCCACTGTAAGTCTGGGGGTACATACTGTCCCTCTGGTGCCCTCATCTTCTTTTTTGAGGACTTTTTTATTTTTTTTTGAGACAGAGTCTCACTTTGTTGCCCAGGCTAGAGTGAGTGGCATGGCGTCAGCCTAGCTCACAGCAACCTCAAACTCCTGGGCTCAAGCAATCCTGCTGCCTCAGCCTCCCAAGTAGCTGGGATTACAGGCATGTACCACCATGCCCAGCTAGTTTTTTCTATATATATTAGTTGGCCAATTAATTTCTTTCTATTTATAGTAGAGACGGGGTCTTGCTCTTGCTCAGGCTGGTTTCGAACTCCTGACCTCGAGCAATCCGCCCACCTCGGCCTCCCAGAGTGCTAGGATTACAGGTGTGAGCCACTGCGCCCTGCCGGACTTATTTTTTTATTTCAATTTCTTTTTTGAATTTAGCTCCCATTTTATATCTTTACATTGTTTGCCAATTTCTGGTCTGAACTTTTGCATTTCTGATTCTTGGTGTTGCTGCTTGTTGCACTATATATTTAATTCATGTTCGAGGATTTTGTTAATTTCTCTGTGTTTCACTAAAAGTTTTTTCTACCAAAAAGTTTTAATTCTAATTTTCTGTTTTATACTTATAATAACTCTGTATGGATAGTGCTTATTTTTTCTGTTCATGATTATTCATGTTGGCATTGCCTACACCAGAAATAGCTTGGAAGAGATTTAGGTGGCCTCCAAGGTTTCTTCACTCAAAAGTGCTATATAGGATCCACTTTTCAGCATCTCCTCGAAATCTTTAGACTGCATTCTTCTTTCCAAGGGCTCCATTCACATCCTGTCATTCTGCCACTGGGGGCCGGCTCCATGCAGCCGGCTGACCAACCACAAGCACCTGGTTCCCAGATCTCCTTTCACCCTGATGAAACACCACACCACAGGCTGTGGGATCTGGCATCCCAGGTGGCCACGGAAAGGGCTGGATATGCCACCAGGAAGTAAGGAAGAATAACTCCTGTGGGACAAGTGTTGACCAGTGGTTGACAGGAGACAGGAAAGGACAGGGCAGAAAACTCCCTCCTTCTCCCCACAGGCCACTCCAAAATTCACCCTATCCTTGTGCCTGTTTAGGAAATGTTCTGTGTGCCCAGTGAATGCACCTGCCCATGATCTGCTGCACCTCTTCCTGTCTTACCATGATGTGTTTCCAAGGGAAACATGTGTGTCCCCTGCTGCCACTCCGGTGAGGTGCTGTTTCTGTAATGAAATGTAATGTGGGTGTGTATCTGTCTTCTTCTGAATTCTGGATACTGTCTTGCTTCTATAGGACCTTTATTGTCCGGAACTTTCTTCTTCCTTTGCCACCAAGCACCTGAGGTCCTGCCTCACTGCCTTCCCGAGACAGCCACTGCAGTGCCTCGGACCCGACCGGCCCTGCTCTCACCAGGTCAGCCTCCTCCGCACCCTCCAGCCCGCGTGGCCACAGTCCCAGGACCTGGCCACGCTCTCCTCTGGTGGGACAGTACCCAATGGACTCTCCTGAAGAGCTGTGCTGTTGTTAGGAAGGTGGGTAGAGGTTTGGATTTGGATGGCATCATCCTCTGAATTGCCTTTTCACTTTATTACCTTTATTTGAATGACACAACGCTGTTTGGGTAAAAAACATTAGCCAAAAACCATTTCTGTAAATGTACCTATCATAAATTTTCTCAAACCAGGTTACTAATAGAAATCACCTGATAGAATCAATTTTAAAAAAACGGGGAGCAAAGATGCACAAAACAGACACAGTCATTGTTCCTGGGCAGGGCCACGGCTGCCTTTGCTAACGGTGCCACAGACGCACCCTTGCGGCTGGTGGGATAAGCCACCAAGTGGTTGGTTAAGTGGTAGAGGTTGTAAATATACCTACGACAAAGGCAAAACCAACATCAACTATCCTCACGTTATGCAAATAAATACCTGTGGTTTAGGGTGAAATATTCAGTGACAACGGCATATATTGGTTCAGAAACAGTGTATAGAGAAGTAAAGGATTTGCTCTGGAAAACTGTGCCAGATGACCCCAAAAGGGGCTCTTGACAGACAGCAATGTCAAAGGTGCAAGTGGATGGTCTGGATAGGATGGTCTGAAGAAAGAGGGAAGGACCAGTGTTTTTTAAAACATTGTAGGTCCTGTCATTTAAACAGGTGTATATAAGTAAACAAATAAAGTGAATATTTTAAGTACACATTTAACTCTCTTTTTTCTATATTCTTAAAAGTTTAAATATTCAAGTTAAACGAAACTCTGCCCGGCCCCAGGGATATCTTCTTGGGCAAATGGAGATCATCTTCTATCTGGGTCCCCTCTGTACAGGCGTACATGGGTATTTGTTATCAAAATATGACACCAGCCAGCTCAGGTTACAGAATGTGCCTGGCCTGTGACCACTAGGTGAAGTGCTGGGCTTTGGGGATGAGGGTGGCCTCCCCCTGGCTGGCAGAGGAGCGTGTCACACACCATTTCACAGAGTGCAGCATCTGAACACCTGCCAGATGAAAGGGCGGGTGTCAGGCCAGCATGGTGATGGCAGGGGCTCCTCTGGTCCCGTGAAGCCCTTGGGTCTCAGGGCAGCTTGCCCTGAACACACAGGATGCACTGTGTTTCCCCAAAAATAAGACAGGGTCTTATATTTATTTTCCTCAAGAAGACGCCCTAGGGCTTATTTTCAGGGGATGTGTTTTTTTTTTTTTAAGTACGGTGCAATAATCTACATTGATTCAAATATAGTGAAGTCGTCATCTTCTGGAAAATCATCATCACTCTCCAAACCCCGAATTCCATCCTGAATGTCCTCCGACTCTATTTCCTTTAGAACCATTGGCCCCGATCTCTCATGTTGAGCCATAGAGCTCTCACGGGGCAGATGAGAAGGGCTGCTCATCTTCTTTCCCGCTCCGAGACAGAACACATGGGTTGTGCAGATGCCCTGCGTAGCCACACCCATCACTGGGGCTTATTTTTGGGGTGGGGCTTCTATTGCACAAATGCTTAGAAATCCTGCTAGGGCTTATTTTACGGGTAGGTCTTATTTTCGGGGAAACATGGTACCAGGGGGCCATGAAAGGTGTTGGGAAGAGTGGGGTACAGCCAACCCCAGCCTCTCTCGTTGGGCCACTGCTCCAGCCCCTCCTGGGGAAGGCAATGCCAATACCTGCAGAGAGAGGCTCCTTAAGCCCTTACCTGAACCCGCTGGCTTGTCTTTGCCTGCTCGCTATCTGTTCAAACTCCTCTGAGGCCAGCACCATCCCACTGTCCGTCTGGTTGTCCTGAGTGTAGAGAAAAAGCCGCAGCTGCAGCCCCCACAAGACCGTCCCACAGGGCAACTGCCCCCAGCCAGGGCGAGCCAGCAGTCGCCAAGGAGACACATCGGGTTTAGTGGGCCTTGCTGCCCTTCGACCGATGGCTTGGCAAGGGAACTGCAGAGAGCTGGGCGCCCCCAAGGTCTCCATGTGGCCCTGGAGGCACGAGCCCAGGTCTTGGGGGTCTGGTGAAGGCCCCAACTGTGCCCCACAAACCAGCCTCCCTGGGCGGGCACAGGAGCCCTGCCCATCCTGACCGACGGACCCACCCGGAGAGGGAGCTGTTTTCCCACTGGTTTCTCTGTGCTGCTGTGGTGGGGAGGCCTGTGTGGGAGTCACAAGGATGCCGGGAAGGGATAGCTGGGGGACTGCATCATCACACGAGGGCAAGACTCAACTGTGCTGTGACACGTGCCATGACATTTTCAAGGGACAATCTTTTCTGCTAAAAAATGTCTGCATTGGTTTCTGTTACTTGCCTCAGGAGTTCCTGACACTGACTCCCTGAGGCTGCCCTGGCCCTGGTCTGAGGCCTCGCCCTTCCCATACCACAGAGGCTTTGTAGGCCGTTGGGGTCATGGGGAATTCTTCAAACGTCTTCATCCTGGAGGGACCCTGGCTCTGGGTCCCTCTGGCCAGGCACCCAGGAAAGGACACACAATTGTAATATCTGTGGGGAGAAATCAGACAGTGCTGAAGAAATGTACCCCAGAAACTCTCTTGAAAGCTCCCCTCCTCCTCCTCACCTCCTGGCAAGGGCCCCCATCCCAAGGACTGGGTCCGGGTGCCGCCTGGGGCCCCATCCCAGGCCCTGCCTCCGATGTCCACCATGCAGCCCCAGTAGAGGGACCTTGGGTGCCCTGCCCCATCCTGGCCTCCTTTCCTTCAAGCCTACTGCTGTGCTCTGCAGTGAGAGGGGCTCACGGCCCAGCCCTATGCAGTGTGAAGCTGGGCAGCACCAGCATGGCCTTCACCCCAAGGTAGAGGGCAGGTCTGGTGTGCAAGACAACTGGCCTGCCCATGTGTGCACACGTGTGAGTGTGTGTGTCAGGGTGGCTGGTAGAAGGAACCTGGCAAGATCCAGCTGACTATTCTTGTCCCCAGGACCTGGCCCTGCCCACGCTGGGACACACAGGGCAGGACTCTCAGGGCCTGGGCTCAGCAGTGCTGGTGGGAGTGTGGATCGCACAACCTTCCTGGGGTGTAACCTGCCAGAGGCAAGAGGCCTCTGACCTAGAACTCTGGGAACTCAGGCCAAGGTCCCAGAGCGTGGGGAGTAAGTGGCCTTCCCTGGCCCCAGGGGCCTGCCAGTCACTTCACACATTCACCCCGAGATGTATCATTAATTAGATCCCGGGAGGAGTCTGGCCCAAACACAGCCCATGCCACGTTCTCTCCCTGTGAGCTGTGCCCTTGACGGCCGGCGCCAGCTCCCAGGACTGCACAGCAAGGAGGACGCCAGTGGGCAGAGAGGGCTGAGGAGAGCAGATGGCAGCGCAGCCCGAGGCCGCTCAGGGATGAAGCCTCCCGGAGCACACAGGGCCCTGCACTGTCAGTGAAGACCACCTGCTCTGAGTCGGTGTACGCTTGTCTCTCAAGTTGCTACAATTTGCTTTTCCTTGATGACTAAGCAGGATGAAATACACCTGTCCACAGCCCTTTGCCCGGCCTCATTTTTGGACTCGGGGGGGGGGGGGTGGCTGACCTGGCGGCGAGGCTCGGCGGGCTGTCCTGGGCATCGGTCTTGGTGACGTGCAGGGCAGTGGTGGACGCCTGCAGGAAGCTGCCCTCCTCCGAGCTCTGAGAGCTGCGCAGGGCCATGTGGTAATCCTCTTCCTCCTGGTGGGAATAGGAGAGGCAGCCAGGGTCAGAGACCGACAGGGGCTGCCCCATAGCCCCCACTTCCTTCCTCAGCACTGCCTGGGCTCCCAACCCCTGAGGTGGGGTCATAGGACTGCGCCAGCAAGTGTGTGCTCTGCGGGTGAAATGAGCTGGTGCCAGAGCCTGGCACGCTTCAGCTCTCGAGGCAGGCGAGGGGCAAGTTTGCAGAAGGCTCGCGGTGCCAGCCTTGCTCAGCTCCCTGCAGCCCTCCTGGTGCCCCATTTGTGGAAGAGGCAGGCCAGGAGGGCCAGGACTCAGTCGAACAGCCTCACACCCACCCTTGGCTGCGCCTGCAGTCCCAGAAACCAGGCGGGTACTTTCTACCTTCTTTTTTGGGTGAATCCAGACCCAAAGCGCCCATCTCAGTCCCTGAGCCCTGGGAAGCAGGCTGCTCCCCAATCCTTCCCTCCAGGTCCCAGGGCATGGGGTGCCTGCCATGAGCTGGGTCCCCACCCTTGAGGAGCACCATTTGGGAAGGAGAGATACCAGGACACGTACTTCAAGGACCCATGTGCTCAGGGGCGAGGGTGGGGACAGGGCAGGGCAGGGCAGGCACCAGTGGAGGGACACAGATCGATGTTGCCCGAAGGAACCAGCCTGGGGCTCTCTGCAGGGAACGACAGACTGTGACCATCCGAATGGCGTCCAGAGCAGGCACCAGTGGGTGTGTGCTCAAGAGGAAGATGCCTGTGTCTCACCTGGGCATGTACCACCCTTGCCTGCCAGCTCAGAGGTGGGCGGAGTTTAGAGGGGCTGAGAGGGGGAGCTGGGGCCAGGGGCCCAGGTTGCAGCAGGAGGGGGAGAGGGGGCTCACCTGCTGGCCCCCGGTCTGGAGCAGGTCTCCCAGGATCTCCACCAGCTCTGAAAACGCAGGCCTTGCCTTGGGGTCTCCAGACCAGCAGCTCAGCATGACGCGGCGTCTGGGGAAAAACAGGCTGCTGACTGTGGTCCAAGGGCGCCTGGCCTGTTCCCAGGCCCCCAGCCTTCCCTGGGAACCTCACCCTGCTCTGTCCTCCTGCTAGAGCCCGCCACCCCTTTCCGGCTGCCTCTCACTCCTTCAGTGTGAGCTTAGTCCCTGTTCACCCCGATTCTGGCTTCTGCCAGGTGTTCCCAGAGCTCCTGGCCTCCCTGCCTGGTGCCCGTCAGTTATACCCCGTGACCATCTATGTGTCGTGAGGGTGGTGGCCAGGCCCACCCTGCTGGCTTTGGCCTCCCCAGTGCCCCCTGCTCATCTCACATGTCCATCTCCACGGCCTATTACCTGCCCCCAACACCTGCACGGTTGGGGAGACTCACATGGCGGGAGTGGCCAGCTCTGGGGCCCTCATCCGGGTGCCGTCTTTCAGCCGCTGGCAGAACTCCTCGTTGATCTGCACCCCAGGGTAGGGGGAGGCCCCTGACGGCAGGAAGGGGGTGGGTGGGTGGGCAGCGGGCTTCTGACTGCTCAGCCCAGCCCCCCAATCATTTCTATCCAGTCCCCTCCCTCTGGTCCCCTCGCAGGTGGAGATGGTGGCTCACCACGCTGTGCTCTACCTGGGGACATAGGCAAGTCACTGCCTTCCCAGCACTAGTTCTTCATGAGGTTAAGAGAGGATGATGTCGCCCACGTGCTGGGCTGCCCTGAGCGTCCACGCATTTCAGACAGTTAGGAAATCACAGTTACCGGATCCTCAGAGGTCGGGGAGCCACATAGAACCAGTTTCCACAAAGCCTCTCCTGCCTCTCACTGCACCGGACATTGCCTGCCTGCACCCTGGCCACCTCCAACACAGGAGGCCTTGGGCCTGGATGCCCCTGGCCCTGGGTGCTGTCCTCCCTCCCTGGGCCCCGCTGCCTCACACAAGCCGCCAGGGTCTTCCTGCTCTTTTAGTTTCGGGAATAGCATGAAGCACTGTTTCAATCTGGTGATGTTTTAACTTTTCCTCTTGCTCACTGCCTCCCCTATCCTGCCATGAGACTTCAGCATGTTCACTGTGGGGCCCAAGTTCCCATGTGGGACTCATGTAAGTAGGTGTCGGTGAATCAGCACCAGGCTCCCTCTGAGGCCTGTGGCCAGCCGGGGGCTGTCACATGCACAGGCTGAACCAGGCATGGGCTTGAGCTCGCACCCTCCAGAAGTGGTGCCAGGGTGGGGGGTGGCCCATGTTGGAGGCAAAGTCCTCTTGAAGGCTGGGCCAGGCCAAGGAGAGGTGGGGGGCCATTGGTGGCCCATGAACTACCTGCCTCAGAACCACCTGGTGTCCACCTCCAGGTGCCCAGTCCCTGGCACTAGAAGGACCTATCGAGTAGCTGGGAGCTGGGTGCTACCCGGCTGGGCACCCCCTACACTCACCCAGGGAGAAGATCTCCCAGAGCAGCACCCCAAAGGACCACACGTCGCTCTGCGTGGTGTACACCTTGTCAAAGATGCTCTCAGGGGCCATCCATTTCAGGGGCAGCCGGGCCTGAGGGTGGGGGAGGGAGGCATGTCCCGCAGTTGGTGGGGAGACAGGGCTGAGGGCAGACACTCAGGCAAGCCCCAAAGGAGTCCCTTCTGCCTGGATCCAAGGTTTCTTCCCGCTGCTGTTCTCCTGGGTCTGGCCAGGCCCCTCTCTTCCTCTTCTCAGGGGTGGGTGAGGGGTGCTTGCACCCCCTCCTCCACTGCAGGCCCAGAGGAAATGGCGTCGCTGCACACCTTCCTCACCTCCCCCGTAAACGCACTCTACCCGTTTCCTTTGTCCTCACTCTAGGAGCCGGGGTCACCCCTGTGGCTCCTGCTGCATCCTCCCCACCATCATCTCCCCTTCTCGCGGCCCCACCCTTCCTGACTGGCCTCTGCCTCCACCCCAGCAGTCCCCATCCCGCCACTGCAGCTTTTTGGGCCTCCTGCAGATGCAAGCAGGACACTGGCCTCCACCCCGAGGCCACGCCCTGGACGCATCCTGCTCACCCCGTGCCTCTGCCCGGCAGAGCTGTGATCCCCGCTGCCTGCTCACTGAGGCACCTGCTCGCTGCTTCTGAGCTCCAGCAAGGAGCTGCACCCGCCTCCCGAGCCCGGCCCTGAGATGGCCCCGCAACGGGCGCCGTTCTGCAGGACAGACACCATGCGGTGCCTCGGCACGCCCAGGCCCCGAAGGGCGCGCGCAGCAAGGCGGGGCCCGCTCGGAGGGCAGCACCGTGGGCCCCGCCCGCCCACGGCTGTCGCCACTGCCCTGCCCCCGGCTGCCTGCACGCGCGCCACAGCGGCCCGGCCCGCTCAGGCCCTCAGACCTGGGGGCGTCGGGGGCAGTGAGCCCCAGTGGCTGGGCAGAGGCCCGGCAGCCCGAGGAGTCCAGTGGCGCCGGCACGCCCCTCCCGGCCGGACGCGAGGACAGTCCCGCCCTAGGGCGGCACTCACGCTGCCCTTGCGGACGTAGTCGGGGTCTTTGTAAATGTCGCGGGCCAGGCCGAAGTCGCAGATCTTCACCACGTCGCTCTCGGACAGCAAGATGTTCCGAGCAGCCAGGTCCCTGTGGATGCACTGGGAGCACAGCGCCGGCCGAGGGCATCAGCGCGGGCGCCAGGGCGGGCGTGCCCTGCCTGAGCCCTGCTCCTTCGGGGAAGAGCCCAGCGCATCCCTCGGGCTTGTACAGAGAGGGCTCGTGGGACTGCGGGGACGCCTGTGGAGTCTGCCTGACCCCGCCCCACACCCTGCTCTGCAAAACCGGAGAGACGCCCATGGGGCACCAGGGGTGAAGTTAGGACGGAGCACATCGTGGCATGCTGATGGGGTTGCGCCCTTCTCCCCTCTGGAGGGCCTGCCAGGGGGTCTCACCTTGCGGGAGGCCAAGAACTCCATCCCTCGGGCTACCTGGAAGCTGTAGCAGACAAGGTCTTCCATGGTCAGGGGGCTCAGCCACAGGTCCTCGGCTGTACAGAGTGAGGTGGTCTTAGAGGGAACCTCCTCCATGACTTCCATCCTCTACCCATCCCCAAAGGGAATGTTTGTTCACCCTGGCTGCCTCCCTTGGGGCTGGGCCCCTAACCAGCATGTCACCCTGTCTCCTACCCCTCAGCCCCACTTACTACTCACTAGTAAGTAGTAAGATACTACTCCCAGAGTAGTAAATACTGTTGGCACCTTCGGGCCTATGAAGTTTAGCCTAAAGCAACGTCCTTACATATTTACAGTTTGGCCTGAAGGTTTCTCCATACTAGTGAACTGTAACCTAACTGGATATGTAAACAGACTATAACCTGCTCTTGACCAATCACTGAGTTTTGGCCACTCAAAGGCAGCCCACTGTTTCCACCATGTACACATAAGACAGACGATAGCCAACTCAGCTGCTCCTGTGTCCTACTTCTGTTTTCTGTATGTCATTTTCCTTTTTCTGTCCATAAATCCTCTCTGACCCTGTGGTAGTATAGTCTCTCTAAACCGATTCTGGGTTGCCTGACTTGCAAATTATCCTTTGCTCAATTCAACTGTTAACTTTTATTTGTCAAAGGTTTTTGTTTTAACAGACGGTGTCAGAAGTGAGACTGAAGTCAAGCTCCCAGTGACCCCAGGAGCACCGAGTGACCAAGCATTTTGCCCACTGTTCTTCACAGCAACTGGGGGTCATCAGACTTCTGTCTCTGTCTCTCCCTCCCCAAACTCCTGAGCCATCTGAGTTTGAGACTGGGTTCAGAAGTCTGACAAAAACTGGACAGGAGCCAGGACTGGAGCCAGTAATTAACTGGCTTGGAACAGTTAGAGGCCTCAGATGTCTCACTGGTTTAGGCAGAAAGTAGAGTAAATGGCAAGACTGCAGGGTGTGCAAACTTCACTTTTTAAAAATTTGCAGGAATTTTTGTGTTCTATCCTCTTTGTTTCTTTTTCCTCTGTGCTTAGGTAGAGAAAAATTATTGGTTAAGTTGATCAATGGGATCTGAGAGGCAAAGTCAAGATTCCAGGTAAAAGTGGGATCCTTAATTTCTAAACAAACTGAGCACTCTACCTTCTGGCTACATCTATCTATATGCACATAAATACTAGACCTCAGAATAGCAAACACAAAAATAATAAAATCTTAAAAAGATAATTTAAAATTACAGCAAAACATTCCAAATAAATAACACTGTAATTTACAAAGTACATTTAAAAATGAGGGCTCCCGAATTAGTCTGATCCAGGGATGCATTTTATTTTTTTTTAATTTTAAAATTTTTTTAATTTTTATTTTTTTTT
>VSMD01042895.1:0-28846 GCA_008750895.1 Mirza zaza
GAGAAATGCACTGAATGCTTTTAGATATAGTCATGACAATATCATTTTTTAAATCTTATCATGGTGAGTTTATCCCCAGTCCATTACAGGAAGGATCTCAGAATGGAAAAGAGGTGCTATCTATGGGGAAAGAGATGATATCTTTGGAAAAACTATTTATACCAGGATTTCTCAATCACAGCACTACTGATACTTGGAGCTGTATAGGTCTTTGTTGTGAGACACTGTCCTATATATTGTAGAATATTTAGCAGCACTCATGGTCTATGTATACTAGATGCCAGTAGCACTTGCCCTAATTGTGATTGTCAAAAATGTCTCCAGACATTGTCAAAAATCCCCTGGAAGGCAAAGGCACTTCTGTTTGAAAACCATTGCTCTCTATCTTTGGCTAGTCCTTCAGTCAGCCCTTATTGAGGTAACTTATGGTGGGAATGACCTTGCTCCACAGTTGAGACAATTCCCAACCTATAAGGTTGACTTTACCATTGCAGGACTTGCAGGATAACCATATCTTAATATTCTACAGTGACCATATAATTTACTTAACGGGTGTTGAAGTATATTTATTTAATAATGGCTTGCATTTTCATGAAAATAAAATTGAATTAGCCAATATGTTGTGCGACAATTACTTAAAGGCCTACCTCTTTCATCTCTCGACTCAATCCTAAAACACCTCTCCACTCCCTATGCAGTATCTAAAATTCTTTCTCATAAAGTCACTTTTTTAAGGTTATGACTTCTCTATGCAAGTGCTCCATTAAAATGCAAAAAAATGGACATCCCTTGCAAAAAATATATTTTATCCCACTATTAGGAATATCCTCATCAAGATGGATAGCTCCTTAGTGAAAGAAACGGTTTCTCTTTCATTCTTGTATCCCTAGCACCTATTACATCATTTGTTACATAGGTGTCTATCTTCCAAAGGATAGTTTTATAGGACATAGGATAGGAACAAGGTTAGTTTTAATGCTAGAGCAGGAGGTAGAGAAGATTGTAATCCAAATAGAGTACTATTTGGATTTAGGAAGTGAGGAGAAAGGGTATCAGAATAAGGAGAGCATCAGAAGGACAGTGGGAATGAGATAGGAGGAAAAAAATGACTTATTGGGGATTTTTAAAGGGCTACCTTTGGTCATTTGATTCCTCTTGATTGTTGCTCTTTATTTGATGATATGGACTACTGGATAATACATGAGACAACTTAAGGCAACACATGAGAAAAATGCCTCTCTGCATTTTTCTGGTATAGTAACTTCCTTGTCATAGTTGGTAAACTTCCAGATTTAAGCAAGTTCTGAATTTTTATAGATAGTGACTATTTGCTTGCTAGAATGGTGGCTTAGTTGGTAGACTGTAACATTCACCAGTGTGATTATTCCAGAGAATGCTCTTTGACAGCCCAGAGATTGTATTTCACGGTATCTTGTTGGCATTTTACATATTGATTTAATGTCTCTGGTAGCTCTGAGGAAGATGTTTGGTATTTAGTAATTGATATTTCTAGTAGCAAAAAATTTAATCATGTAGTTATAGCTTCAGATATTCTTTTGCAAAATTTTTTAATGAAAATTATACAGCTCATAAAGTACATTCCAGTAAGAATTGACATCCCCTAAAATTTCAGAAATCATAAATTGACTTTCATAGGACCACGGTTCACTAATATTTGTTTGCCAAACTGTCGTGCTCCATAAAGAATTTGAGTCATGAAGAACAGCTGTCAACTATTCTGATTACTCATTGGCCTAAATGCCATTGCCTAGTGTTGGTTGTCAATTCTCACAAATTATAGCTGTCATTTCTTGCTTTTAGATTTGAATCGGATTGTCATTTTCTAAAGCATCCTCTGCTGGATGCAATACAATGCAATAACGTGTATATGTGTGTATAATATATGGAGAGATAGAGTAAGTGAATGTGCCCTCTTTTATTAATATTATCTGATTATGATAGTTTTATTCATGAAATACTCAAAACTATGGCAGAAATATCTCCCATTCTCACACTCACACACACACACACACACACACACACAGGTACACAGATGCATGCACACACACATCATTAAGAGATGACTTAAAGATGAAAAAAGAGGTATTTTTTAAACTAGGATGCTAAGGAGACTCTTTACCAAAAAAACTCTATAATCCATAGTGCCTGAATTTCCATCACATAGTTATCCTATAAAATTTGCTTTGTTCCCATCAAAACAAGTGCAAATGAAATTAATTCTTGAATGAAGTGGTGTGATAAATCCCTAAACTCTAATGACATAAGGCTGAAACCATTTACTAAGAGTGAGTTCTGAATAAAGAAGAAAAAAATGCCAAACTGTAAGCAGAGGGCCAAAGTACACTATCTACTTCATAATTTTGACTAAAATGATTTATGGGCACCGTTGGTGACATAATGTAGTTGAGATGCTAAATGAGAATTGAAATTTATATAGAAGTTATGATATGTTCATTATTTCTACCTTACCTTATCTGGATAAAGGTGCAATAAGATTGCACAAATGCCTACAATAAACATTAATTCTCACAAAATCTTTTTTTTTAAGAATCAAGGTAATTAAGAATAAAATTTAATTTTCCTTTGATATTTTTCATAAATAAGACATGACAAATAGGGCACCTCTACTGGCCTCTAATTTTAAAAGAAACTTGGTAAACTGTTTTGTTGCATAAAAAGAAAATGTATTACATACAAGTAGAAAATACAATAATTCGCTTTTCTTTTATACTCTCATTTTTAGGATGTATTTTATTATTCCAAAGGGAGATCATATGTGAAACAAGAATGAAAAGCAGATAAACTGAGCATTCATGAGCAAACATAGTTCAATTTTTCCTGCCTTATTGCTTAATGATTGATTATTGGCACAATCAATCATTAAACTATCTTTGTGAATTGGCACTTTTCTAAAGAGAACTGGCTAGATACTTCTGAAAAAGTCATCTGTTTCCATTTAGATTCTGAAGAGAGAAGGGTAAAAATAACATACACAAAGAGAAAACTTTTAACTTAGCTACTTGACTGTCATACCCAATCTTACCACATCCAATATTCAAAAAGTTGAAGAGGTTAAACACACACATTTAGTTTGATTTCTTCCATTGTGTGTATGTGTTTAAAATATATGCTCAGTTATATTTTTGTATTCCACAGAGAAAAAGCTTACTTGCTTAAATCCTATCCACATGTATTTTTGACTGGAGAGAATGTCCGTCCTTTTTTCTTCTTAGTAAGGCATTAAATTAGCTCAGTGAACCCAATTGTTTAAAAACAAGAATCTGACAGAATGAATAAGAATATAGTTTATTAATGGAAAACACATTTATTTTATAAATAAATAATAGTGCTACTAAAAACATTCCTTGCTATGCAA
Source organism: Mirza zaza (assembly GCA_008750895.1). Taxonomy (NCBI): domain Eukaryota; kingdom Metazoa; phylum Chordata; class Mammalia; order Primates; family Cheirogaleidae; genus Mirza; species Mirza zaza. Next base: position 3,398 of record VSMD01042895.1, read on the forward strand.
AAAAAGGAAAAAATATCTTATGAGTAGATCCATGAAAACTTACTCTTATCCATGTGTCAAAATGGAAATTAATAGCTTAATTATATATTATAATTCTTTTACTATCTCTGAAAAGTTGACATCCTCATATTTTTATTGAAAGTTTCTAGGGCACAAGTCATATAGTTCCTTCTCATTGTCTCCATCCTTTTTCTTTTCCCCCCAATAAGTAATATATGTAAAAAGCCCAATTAAGAACAAGGCAGATTTTTTTTTTGAGGCATTGATCTATTGATTAAATGATTGGAGGCTTCTCTCAACACTTAGATGGGGAACTATACTTGGGCTTTTAAATTCAAGAAAGTTTTTGCAAATAATTTGATCACTATGTGGGTAGCTTATAAAATATTAGATAGATTAAATCATATATGAATTATGAATTAAACTTACACTACAGGTGTTTGAGTTTAGTATCTATTACCAATACCCCCCATTAGGGAGTTTGCAATAATCTCTCTGCAGGAATGGCTGAGCCAGTATTTTAGTCCTGTCTTTGTAACTGCCTTCTTGTTCTTCTGTGTGTGGTAGAAGTTTATAAGCTCTCTCTGCATTAGGCTTAATGGTCAGCATCTATTCTCAGCATGTTGATATTTTTGCTACATGTGTATTTCTTTCTTGGTATTGTATGCTACTTTCCCTTTTATGCACTATGCTGACTTTGTACCTCACCTGACGAGTCAAATGATTTTGTGTTCTCCAGCATGCTACAAACAGGGGCACGAACGTTCACCAGCTGCAGACCCAGCTGACTCAGGTAGGCAGCTCAGCTAGACCCACAATATTATCAATCACTGTGACCTAGAAATGATCACTCATAAAATCAATACCAAATAATGAGTCTTCTGAGTGGCAGCATTGATTACATGCTTTCAGAATTGGTTTAGACTATGACTTGGGGCTCTTGCCTTACTCTGTCTTGAACTTCAGTTCTACAGTGGAACTGGTACTCTGTCTTCTTCTTTTCTTTCTCAGTTTGATTAATTCATATAAAAATTCCTGCACCTTTACCCAGTGAAGTTGCCAGAAGTGCTCAGCTGTTTGCCAACGTTTTGGCCAGGGTGAAGACTGTGTTCATTAAGGTTGAAATTAGAAGAGGTCTCCCACTTTCCCCACTTGAAGCAGGAAACTTACCAGGACTGTAGGGCCAAGGATGCTGCTAGGAGGAGTATGAGGCAGAGGTGGCTGGAAAAAAACAGAGTAAAGCCAAGATACAGAAACCAGAAAGATTTAAAAATAAATAAAATTGAAAGGAAGTCTATTTTAATAAAATGAAAGATAAAGTTACGGAGCCAAAAGAACAGAGATTAAAAAGAAGAAATCAAAGGAAAATAACTTCTAAAAAGGGGAGTGATCTCAAGTGATTGCCTGAAACTTTGACTTTCAATGATGAAATCCACACGGTGCTTGCCTAATTCTGACTAGCTTAATGGGTCTTGAACCATGCACAACCTGATACCTAACAACAGGACTTTTTTTTTTTTTTTTCATCTTCTTTTGTTCATCTGGTTCTGGCATCAATGCCCATTCCAGATCAAACCAAAAAGTTGACGAGCCAGGACTGCTCTGCTGCTCTTTGCCTTATTTCAGTGGTTTCTCACTGCTAGACTCCCACCATCCTGGCTTACCTATTAGATTGATGCACTTCATGGCTATGTTTTTGACTGACATGTATGTGTATACATGAAGGTGCCCATCACACACTTAAATACCTGCATGAGCCATTAGCCTGCCTGGATGCCCACAGAGTCAAGCCACGGTAGCTAGATTCATTTCTCCAGTCCTTGCCCTCCCTCTTCCGGGTTCTTCCCATCCTTGTGCAGCCAAGCTGTTCTGTTTTCCACAAGCCTTGTTACTAACCAGTTCAGCTCAAGACAAGGCATTATTTTCTTATCTTTGCTCTCTGAGTTCTACTCTGAAGCTGCACCACTTTCTCAAGTGCTACCCACCTCATCCTCCTTTGTTCCGTGCTGTTGACATCTATTACAGTTATACATTCTTTCTTTCATTTGCTACAAACCTTTGAATGACCTTCTGCCCAATAGGAGGGACAAATTTTCACCCCTTATGAAACCTTTGGGAAGGGAAAGGACTGGTTTCCTGTCAAAACTCTAACAGAATGACAGTGATAATATTCAAAATATTTAACAGTCACTGTAGCAGAGGTATTGACCATTCGGAATAATATGGCCTCAATGCTGGAGGCCTCTTGCTATGCCGGGCCCTAACCCTTTCTTTGTGGGATTGTGGGAAGGCCAGGGAATCCTTGAAGAGATGGAAACCCCCAGGGAAACAGGGAGTACTTTAAGGGGTAAATAGGTACTTAACAGCCAATATAAAAACATTTCAATATTTATATACACGATGTACCCATATCAGCCATATCGGGTCTGCAAATTTAACCATCTTCCTATAAACAGAAGCTCTACATTGATTGCTGTTCTTGACTTTGAACAAACTGCCTATTTAAAAAATTTTCCAAGGCTCCAAAGCTATTAGGAACCCACATAAAAACTTGTATTCCTTCAATTCAACTTTTTATGAATTATAAACCACAAATCACATCTTTAGTTTTTTTATTACAAATTATCTTATTCTTACTGATGAACTTTCAGGGTTAGTGGAATTCTTCCAATTTATTCAACTTAATACTTAATGTGTGGCCACTGTGTGCCAGGCATTGAGTATATGACAGGGAACACACAAAACAAATTATTTTCTGCATGAAGCTGAAATTCCAACCTGGAGGTTTTAATGCAAAATTTTAAATTTTAGAATTACGTATTGTAAAAAGCCCTCATATTACATGCATTTAATTGTTCATACTATGCTTTTTAGTGCTAAGATTTTTGCAGGCCAAAATCTGCTTTACTGAGTATGTCTGGCAGTGAGCAAGAGTATGCGTATGTTTCCACACCCAACGGAGAAAGAAAAACAGAAATGCTATGTGCTGTGAATGCATACACAGATAAAAAGAACAGTCACTTACATGGAAATGTTTAAATATTGCTTGCAAACAAAAAGGTTGTACAAAATATGATTAGGTGTAAAGGTAGTGATGTAAGTTCCAAATAAATGTTCTAGTATTCCATAATGCATACTAGCAAACTTAGGCAAAGGGCAGATAATGTGAGCAAAAAATGCTGAGGAATATTTGTCCATTTCTATCCATCTTGAGACCCATTTTCTCCCAGGATTTGAAACTCCTTTTGGCAGTGGGAGGAATCCTATTAACTTGATTGCCCTATTAATTTGACTATCTCATGCAGATAGTGAAAACTCTGGTTGGAGAGTGGGCACTCTGGTTTTTCTCTCTCCTGTACACTATAAAAGGCAGCACAGAGAGAAATGACCTAGAGTGAGGGAAATTGGATCATAAGCACCCAAAAGTTTAGTTTTGGATTTCATGTGCTGTGCTGGCACGGAGAGGGAATCTATCCCCCAAACAGTGTTCCATTGTTACCACAATAAGCATGCTATCTTTTCCAAGGAACCTGATGGGGTGCCTGGCTGTTAAGTGCTAGATTAGGTATCTTGTGCACTAAATCGCTAGTTAGATAAATACAGAGTTCTCAGTTTTCAGAGCATGTACATTTTAAAAAAATATTTAATGAAAGAAGTCAGCATGAGAGTTGGTATTTCCCCCCAAATATTGAATAGAGTGCAACTGCGAGGTCATAAAAATAAACCTATCTGAATCTTCTGCCAGTTTTTCAGAGTGTGTGGGAGAATGTTAGAAAATTGGAGAAACAACGAATGAGTTACAGATGGGGTAAACATAACAGTTTCTGTAGGTGATCATGTTGTGCCGTCCTTACCCTTTGCATCTCATTACGTCAGTCATGGATGGAGTGCTTAGGTCTCTAGATGGAAGCTGGAATCCTGGGGTTGTGCTGACAGTGCAAATGCAGTTCCCTCTCTTGATCAGCACTTCCCATTGCTCCACACAGGACAAATAAAATAAAACAAAACAACCCACCCATTTCTGTCACTTTACAGGATAAATATTAACAGATAAATAACAAAATGTCACTTAAAAAATGACAAAAACAACACTAGAAATTAGGGGTTGCATGAAAGAAGAATGATTGTATATTTTAACAATTTTGAAAGCACACAACTTTATGTTTGCAAAATGGTGTATGGAAAATATGAAAATAATGAACAGGTTAACAGTTCTAACACCAACATAAACAATGAGCTTATTATAGCATACCTATGAACTTTCTACATCAGGATGGTTGTCAAAGTCTATAGAAGTGTGCTGATAGACACAAAACAACACTCGTGATAGAAGTTATTTCACTGATAAACATATGTATGTTGATTCAAATAAATGAAGAATTTCATATTGCAATGCTTTGTCAACGATATTCTAATTCCCATAAAACTTGAGTTTATTACGGAACACTGCTTAGCCCTGTGGAATCTCAGCAATAACACAGACTTTCAGAACTTGATGGCTTCCTATCTCTAACCAGCCATGTAACATTTGAAGCCCAGTGTTATGGAAGAAGCTCTTGGGAAAATCATCTAAAGAGGGCTTGAGACCCACAGGCACTGAGCGTGATGCACTTTTCCTTTTAGAGAAATAACTGCCATATTTGCTATGTTTTCCATACAGCTGGTATTTAAAGTTGGAAGGGAGTCTGTGATAAAACAGTAAAGAAGAGCCTGTGATTTACGTATTTTTAATGAATTAATCTATTTATTCACTTATTTTAGTTGGGCATTGAGTTTTCTATCTTACAGAAAGCATCCTTCCCCAGGAAGTTCTGCTTTTAGCTGCTAAGAAAGAATAAGGAATAGCTATGAAAGGAACATAGGATCTGTTTAATTTGTCTAATATGACATGGCTTTAAGGTTTTCACATATCTCCTCAGAACTCTGGAGTGGGAAAATTTCCCACTCTGGGCTCATATGCCATTGTATTATTTGGTGTTAGAAGTATAAACACGAGTTTCCGGACAAGACATCAGGGTGCTCCTTTAACACATATATTTTCCAACATAGACAATAGAACAGTCAATCAATTAATCAATCAATCTAAGTCTCTTTATTCCATGCCATTTTTGGGCTTTTATCAATTTTTGCTGTATGTTCCACCTTTCCTTCCAATTTGTGCAAAACCTGTAAACTGTGTCAGACATTTACCAGGCAATGTAATCCTAATTGTACAGCTATTATTTAGACAAAACTGCAATCACTAATGTTAACAGCATGTTATATGCCTATGGCCTGGAGATTTGAACCTATATTATATTATTAACTTTATTTGCATAGAAAGGAAATTTAAAATTCCTAATTATTTTGTTATTTGAAGTCTTGTTACATTATAACATATGTTTATATATGTGATCATTATTCTATCAGTTTCATAATAATCAATGTGATCTTTCTATCTCCTTCAAACTCTATGCCCATCTTAATGGAAAATGTACTATTTTGATTTATAACCAAAAGAGTTTTTTAAAAATTTTAGATGCAAATTTATTCAATGGAATCTCATAGTCTGACTCTGTAGTTGAATAAATTAACAATTTTGATTCATTTTGTTTTGATTTGATTCAATTTGACCCAGTTGATAGCCCATTTTTATTCTGACATCCCCCAGGAAAACAAAAAGTATAGGAAAAATTGTTAACCATGGCATTTTATAGTTCGTGTTTCAAATTGAGAGCAAAAGTTATGCAAATAGATAATTTGCCATATTTCTCTGAAATATAAACTGACGTTTTAAACATTTTTAAGAAATAAATTAGTTTAAAAAGGTTACCTATTTGACTTTTTTAACAGTTGTTATATTTTAACAGCTTTTAAAGTTGGTTCTTTTTTTGTCTTCATTTGTTTCTTGTGTTGCATTTCCTTTTACAGCATTATTAAGAGATACTGAATACAATTAAAATGTTCTTTTACTAGTATTATTGAAATTTATTTCAACATGACCATTTGGTATTTTCAAGGTAAAACAGACTTACTCATGCTCATGTTTAGCTCAATTTGTCATTGTTATCCACATATATCTGCAGCTATGTATATATACTGCTACTGTGCAGAAGTGAAGATTTAGTCCAGTGAACAAAAAATGTGATACCTTGGCATTTACTAAAATTAAGAACCACTGTTTAAAAGTATCTCAGTTTATTTAGGATATTATTATAATTTAGAGTATTCAAGTGTTATCCCAGTTTGGTTCTTATATTTATGCTGGTTTGTATGGAGTAGGGTAAGGGGGTGAATAATCAAAGGAATTAAACTTTTTGTTCTTTAAAAATACTGAGGAAATATAGTCCTGTATTAAGAAACATTGTAATATAAAACTGCTGGATAATTAGGAGGGATATGTGGTAGTAAAGATACTTTAGCTCTTACATTTTTTATCACATTGGGGCTATTTTTTTTTCTTTTCCACTTTTATTATTAACCTTTTTATAGAAAATTGGCTTACCAAGAATTTATGAATTAATAAGTCTATTATAATGATGAATGATAATTACCATTTAAATCCTGACTCATTCATCAGCTTGTTCACTGCATGTCAGGTGACACAAGAGTGTATGATTACTTGTCTGGCGAGTATTTTTCAACAGATTGTTATACTTCCTTGAACTTTAGATCCTCATACCATATTTTTAAAAGTATGATAAAATCCAGTTAAGTAGTTTGACGCAGGAATTACAGACCATGCTATAAATAACAGAAGTGACTTCAACATTTTTAGAAGATTGTTCTTAAGTTCCAGTGACAAATGTAGAGTTGGTTCAAATGAAAAGTTCATATATAGACAGTTTCAAGGGTTGCAGAATTGGTAATGTTATAGTAGCTAAACTAGTCACTATTCAATGTCAAAGTGGTAAGTTTTGACTTTCAATACATCAGAAACCTTCGGGGATGCACATCAGTATTCTCTGTGCTGTTCCCCACAGAGAGGCGCCAAGTCTTCAAACCATGCCCATACTTGCCGACAGTTTAAACAAACACAATGGGATTAGATAGACCTTAGGGAACAGATGTGGGGCTTCTCAGTAGTTTTCATTATGGGAGTCAAAGCAGCAGAAAATTTTCACGTTTACAGGTTGCATATGGTTTTCACTCACTGGACAGTAAGCAATCAAGGTATTTTGAAATTGCAAACATTTTGTTAAAATGTAAATTCTTCCTCCCCCCACCCCTCCATTCCTGACAATGCACAAACTTTTAAAGCAAGTAAATATATGCTATCTGTTCCACTTCAGGTTCAAATTAAACTTCTCGTGCTAATGGCATAGGAATTGAAAAAAAGATGTGATTTGGGATCCTGAGGTTGACTTTGCCTCTTCTACAAAGCCTCCTATAACAAAAAGGGATGTCTAGTGATATTAGCAATTGTGTGTTCACCAAACAAGGACGTGTTAAATTAAAGTCTGTAATTTCTGGACTAAAGATCACAAATCTCTTAAAACACACATTTTCACAATCCCAGCAATCATGAGAAATCTTTCCCATCACTGTCTTCATTCTAAATGCCTCTTCATAGGATTCATTTTCATTTGTTCTACAATGTAAAACTTTTTGTAAAGAATGACTTGAGTGTTTGTACATGATTTCCCATTTCAAAACCATGAAGACCATAAATTTGGGGAAAAAACATTAAACATTATAATCTAAAGCTGTGGTTCTCAAATTTTATGGTACATCAGAATAACCTGGATAGCTCATTAAAGCATAAATCGTTGGGCCACCCCTAAAATCCTGATATGGTAGCTCTAGAGAAGGCCCTAATAATTTGCATTTTAAGGAATTCCCAGGTATATTAGTTTCCTGTTGCTGCTATAACAAATAACCACAAACTTAGGGGCTTAAAACACATGAATTTATTATCTTGCAGTTTTGGAGGCCCAAAGTCTGAAAACAGGGCTTTAAGGGTTATAATAAGGTTGATGCATTCTGGAGCCTATATGGGCAGATTTATTTCCTTACCTTTTCCAGTGTCTAGAGGCTGCCTATATTCCTTGGCTTATGGCACCTTTCTCCATCTTCAAAGCCAGCAGTGCTTCTAGCAGTGGTCTATTCTCTCATCTCTGACCACTCTTTAGTTACTCTCTCTCTCTCTCTCTCTCTCTCTCTCTCTCTCTCTCTCTCTCTCTAACTCTCTCTCTCTCTGTAACTGGAACTCTACTGCCCTTCTCTTATAAGAATCCTTGTGACTGCATTGAACCCACTTGGATCATCCAGTATAATGGCTTCATCTGAACATGTTTAACTTAATCATACCTTCATCCCTTTTGCCATGTAAAATAACATATTCACAGGTTCTGAGGATTAGGACATCTTCAAAGGACTATTGTTCAGCTTTCGGTACCAGGTGATATTAATGTTGCCACACTTTGAGAACCACTGACAAAAAAGGTAGGGAATAACTAACCAGCAATATCTACTGCTATCTCTTTATTACAAAATATACTGAGAATGACCAAATCCATTTTGGCTAAATGTAACTATTCAATAATGGTTGCACTGAATTAGTGCAAGTCATGGTTCTCAATCTTTGATTATGGAAATAAACTGGGGAGTTAAAAACAAAAACAACCCAAAAATCCTTCAAAGTCCAGGCCGCTCCCAGACCAATTAACCCAGAACCATTGGGAACATGAATGAATCATTCATCAGTATTTTTTAAAGCTCCACCATTGATTGTTGTGCAGTCAAGTTTAAGAACTACTGACATATGTACCTATAGAGCAACAGCAACTTGAAATGTCTCAGACATAGGGTTACAAATTTAATTGTGATTGTGGTAAAATATATGTAAAACTAAAGAATTCAAACAGCAAAGTTCTTTTTGAAACAAAATAATAGCTAACTATACAGCATTATCAGTAAAAAGTATTCTCATACTTTATCTTATTTGAGATCCTCATTTATCCTGTGTTTAGCCCATGTGTAAGTATAGCAGGTAGATTATTTTTAGTCTTCTTTTTCAAAGATGAGAACAATGAATTTCAGGGAGATGCATTACACAGTTAATAAATCACTTAATTCAAATTTCATCTCAAGTCTTGTGCCTCTAAAGTCTTTCTATTCTGATACTATACTGCTATAAAAAGTCTAAATTAGGTGTTGCAAACTCAAATAACTTCAGATACATAAATAAATCAAGCGTGATATGTCAAAGACTGTAGAGAGTGGTGGGGAAAGTAGAGAAGAGAGAACACATGCCATGCTTAAAGGCAGTTTACATTGTTTTTAAATCAAGGCCAAACAAAACACATGCTTCAGCCAGATTCAGACCACCTGGCTGCCAGTTTGCTACTGCTAAAACATAGTCAGTTTTCCACTTAAATGTCAGTTTCTCAGCTTCTTCCTCTTCAGTGCTTTATTAATGTTTTCCACATACAGCCTTAAACCTTTGGGGTATGACAGTAATTGCCTTCTTGAATCTCTCCTTCCTCCTTTCTCTTCCTAAATTCACAGATTTGGCACACACACGTGTAGTGTCATCGGAACTGGTTGTCAGCAATCCAGCAGCAGCTAGTTGTGGCAATGCCACCATGAAGCATGGATTTCCAGGATTGAATTAGCTTTTTAAATCTAGAAGTTCATAGACTATCTTATTGTTTGCCAGGCCTCAAACTAGGACCAGACCCAACATGTCGCTTCTTTCCACTATACATATTTACTCAACGAATTTCTTGTGCATGCCTAGAATCATTTTTCCATACATATTATAGCAACAGTGGGCTCTTTAGTACCAACTAAATGAAGCTTGAAAAACTGTTATGTGAAAGCCAAGTGTTACAAAGGTAGAACTCAAAGGCAGGCCTGACTTTCTTGTGTGGTATGGAAATCAGTCTCAGTTGTTTGTACTAACAACATGCATTAGAACAGTGGAGTGACAGGACTTAATACGTCTGCCTGCAGATTTAGCCAAATGCCTAGAAATAAAAACAGGTTTCCAGCCTCAACAATGAGGAGATTTCTGTAATTGTTCATAGATTTATGTTTCTGTTATTTTATTAAGAAAATATGTAGTGTTTGCTTTCAGCATGCCCAGTACTGTACAATTCTTAATTTCCTTTTATTTTTATTTTTTTGTCACTATGTGTATAGGTTTAACAGACAAGTAAGAAAATAAACAAACATTTCAAGTCAAATCAGAAGAAACCTCTAACAAGAGCCTTTGCCTGTAGTGGCAGGAACTTTGCACGTAGTGGCATAGAACTCATGTCCTCCCATTTTCCATGGAGGTGGTATGTCTGTTTCATTCTAGCTATGAGCGATGAATCAAAATTTACCATTAAACAGGTATAACATCAAACAGAAATTATAACACAAGAAGAGTGTAAAAGGAAGGATTTCCAGGTCTTGTGTTGCCAAGGCGAGGGGACGATCAAGAATTCATTTTGAAGGTGACTCTTAGCCTTCTGTGACTCACTGATGCACATCTCCCCAAGACCAATCTTCCATTATGCCACTCCCCATGCCATGGAGCACAAAGGCTTTCAGGCTTTCCTATACTCAACTCCATCACATAATCTCCCCTGTCTGAGGGCTGAGTTTGCCTCTGGAATCTGTTCCCACTGTACTTACAAAACTTTTCCTTATTATTTCTCAACATGCTCTGTTGATTTTAAAACAATTATCTTCTATCCAGTCTCCTGTTTCACGAATCACTTATGTCCTATCCTTTCTCCCTGCTTTCCCTTGTGTGATCCCCCTGGGTGTAAATGCTATACTCTCAGTTCCTCCAAACTCTACATGCCTGGCATCTTTCATGAAGACATTGATCTGACTTCTTTCTGAAGCCCTGCAACACTAAAATCTGTAATTCAGAACTTCTTTGAAACTAGTTTCAAATTTATGTTAGTCAGTCCCAAATTCCTAAAAATCAGAGAACTTTTCTTCTTCTCTTGCCTCACAAATTTCCTTTCCATGTAGCATGGAATGGAGCTCATCAGCGCTGGTCATGTTTATCATTATATAATTCTGTGCTGATTTTTCCATACATATGCAGTCTGAGACTGCTCAATTTATATACACATAATTCAGTGTTCTAGAATCAAAAATCCACTTTCGCCATTTCTGTGCAGTTATCCCTAGAGTTCTTACCCTTCCTCCTAATTTATAACCCTTTAAATCTCCTTCTTTCTCCAGGATAGAAAATGCCTAATCCCCTAATGCTGCTATTTTACTGTTTCCTGATTAAATGTGATGGAGTTCACTTCAGAATGATTCCAAGTTTACTGATGATTCCCATCCCCTTTAGCTTAGGTTCTACTGTGATGCCAGGGTGAACTTTCTGACAGGAAGTCCTCTTTATTATTATTATTGTTGTTGTTGTTGACACAAGGTGTCACCCAAGCAGGAGTGCAGTGGTATGGTCATAGCTCACTGTAGCCTCAAACACCTGGGCTCAAGTGATCCTCCTGCCTCCACTTCTCGAGTAGCTGGGACTACTGGCACGTGTGCCACAATGCTCAGCTAATTATTTGAATTTTTTTGTAGAGATGGGATCTCACTATGTTGCACTTATAGAAACTGCACTATAGTCATTTATGTACGTATCCATCTACTGTTTTGTGCTATTGACTCTGTGATAGAAGAAAAGGGCACTCTTAACCAAATTCAGAAGCTGGTAAAACAGAACTTTTCTCTATAAACTGAAAGCAGAAAGAACAGTTTAGCTAGTGGAGAAGATGCAGAAAAATCTGATATCCATGAGTATCCTGTAAAAATATGATATTAGAATGGACAGGAAATGGAACTACTTTATTTGGCTGATGTCAGGAATGTGAGGAAAAATTGGAAAACAAATGGGGGTTTGGGAATGATGAAGATTAAGGATTTTGCTGCTAAATGGAAACAGACAGGCAGGGCTCTTGGCTCAAGATAGCAGCCAGCCCTCACTAGAGAAGTTTAGACCCTGCCAATGAGGGCTGGATGATAGCATGCTTCCCCGAAAACTATTTGCTTATTTAGGAGATTTAGGCTCAGTGTACTCAAGGTCTGAAAATACCAGTTCAGAAAAAACTCATTAGTTATTCCTCAAAGCAATTCAAAATTCTAGGGGGCTGTCCAGCAAGTGAGCACAGGACGAAATATTAATATGAATGGCAGTGATGATTGGAAGGGACAGATGTTGTCATGAGACACATGTATTTACTCTATGCGTGTTCACTGAGTATCCACAGTGTGCCAGATCCTCTGCAAGGGGACGAGAATAAGTTTACAAAGATGCCTCTGACTGAGGCCTTTCCTTCAATGCACTCTCAAGCTCATAGAAGAAACACAGGCAAACAACCGGTTTCCATATGGTAGAATATATGAATAAGTTAAAATGGCAGCAAAAAAAAGAACAAGGTCCACTAGTCCAGGTGCAAGGCATTTGCTTAAATGGCCATGTGATTTGGGGCTGTGTGTTACAAAGGGTTTTAAAAAATCAGTCAGCTGGAACCTGGGGGTGAGTTGAAAAAAATCCGGGCCCTAAAATTTTGATAGAATTCATGATTAAATGCCTATTTTTTCACTTTTTAAAATATTCTATAATTCCTCTTCAGTTTGCATGCCCTCAGTTAATTTGAATTAAAGAGAGAGAGAGAGAGAGAGAGAGAAGAGAGAGAGTCTTTAATAAAACTAAGTGTAAACCATGCATAGAAGGAAAAAGATTCTTCAAATATGCAACACATTGACACATGACTGATTTTTCTATTAAAAAAATGTGTGCTTCACTCTTATTTTCTTTGTTTCAGGATGCAGGTGTAACAAGAGAGGGTTTTATTTTTATTTTTATCTTTTTTTTTAGCATCTATTTGTCTTTGTGAATGACATAGCAGCTACACACTGCCAGAGTGAGTAGTTCCCTGAGAAGACAACCATAGAGAGCTTCTTGAATTCAATGAGAGTTAGAGACTGGCAGATCACATGACTAGCTTACAAACACCATGGGTAACTATGTCAATTTATACATTCATTCATTTGTAAATTTCCATTTAATGCAACAATACTCCATAAAGTGTTAACTCCATAACTGAAGAGATTTACATCTGCACTACTTGAGATACTTAAAATTTGGTTCAACAAATATTGGTTGCTGACAACAAGGAGTTATGCTCTCCTCAATTGCTGAATTTATCCTGTGCATTAGAGATTTTTAATTTCCAGGGCTGCCAATCTGAAACATTTTATCCACAATTATATAGAGAATCTTGAGTACCAAAAAAAAAAAAAAAAGAACTTTTCATTCCATTCCATTTGTTCATTTACCTAGAATTTCTTACCGTAGTATTTGGTGTGTTACCTCACTTTCAGAATAAATATGATGGAGGGAGAAAAAGAAAATTAATATGTGGAAGACTGCCCTATTAAAGGAGGAAATGTTGTTTGTTAAGCATCCCTTTACTACAACCCAGTCCCTGTTAATAGAAGACCTAGGATCACATACATTAAGGCTTAGGAATGAATATGGATCTTCAGGCTGGGGGAAAAAAATGGAGGCAGCAAATGTCTGCAGAGGAAAGTTACTCTAATAACGTTTATGCTTTCGCTTTTGCTGTAGCAGATCTGCCATAGGTTTAACAGCTCATAAACTGAAGCTAACTTTCTGAATGATCATTTAATTCTCGAAAAGTAACCATAAACTAAGGAGGAAAAAAATACTGAGATATTAATCCTGGCAGCAGGCAGCAATTCTAGACCCAAAAGCTTAATGGGGCTGAGCTGAATGGGACATAACAAGATGACTATCCTAACAAAATACAGTCTGTGTCCTCTGATGGATGAGGAATGTTCTTTCCTCATTCTCGTTTGAATGTGGGAGAACATAAAGTGCCAGTTAAACTAAGTAATGTTGCATAACTAAATTACAGGGATTTTGTGCAGATCTCCAGCAGAGTATAAAACTCCTCAAACTGGAAGTATTGTTTTAATCAAGGGTCTGAATAAGTAGTCCCTCATAGTTCTGCAATATCTAAGTTAATAAAAATATTGTCTTTAGAATCGTCACCCATATAAATCTGCATTAACAAAAGTTATACACATATGAAAGTTATATAAGGAAAGTGGGCATGTATTGGGCCTTTTTTGTGAACTTTTAATTTTATGGAATAGCTTTGAAAGAAATGTGGAAAGAAATGTATTTGTCATTTGATTTTAAGTGATTGCTTTTAATTTTTTGTAAATGCAGATGTTTAACTTTGCTATTTGACTGGCATAATACTTGTTTTTTGAATGGGATTAAATAATTTATATGATGTATGATATAGCTTTGGAGAGCTTTTATTTGTTTTATTGGATATTTGTATTCAGGATGGGGGAGATGATCTAAAGCTTTGCATTTAGTGATTGCAAAGGAGGTGCAGGCACATGGCAAATTCTGCACTTTATTTCACTGGGGTGAAGCCACCATGACCCGGAAGGCTCACCTATGGATAAGATGGTTTGGCCTCAATAACACTTTGAATCTTTAACGCTCTCTAGGGTTTTGCATACTCCTTTAGACACAAGTCTTTGTCATTAATGAGATCGCATGAGTGGATCCCTGAATGACACTTTGGAGAATGGTGGGACAAGTTTTTAACAAGCTAACCCTTCTGGCTATAACATGAAAGGGAACCCTGTGTTTAAGATAGCGTGGGAATAAAAGACAGAGGTAATTTGCACTGCTGAAGAAATAATTATTAGTTCCACGTTGCTTTCCATGTGGTAGGTGGAGGAGAAAGGTAAAATATGTGTGAGTGTAGGAAATCACTGTTTATTTTTCTCACTGAAAACCTATAAAGTTTGGGGCACCTTTCTAAAATCCGAGAGATTTCCCCAGTGAATTTGATTAAGGTGCTTCAGAAGGAAATGTTAATAAATTTTTCTCAGGCTTATTTTGACTGTGTATTAAATAAGTTTGTTGTTGTGATGCTGATAATCTTTCTGGATCTATATCGTATCAAAGACATCCTCCCTACAAATGGGAGTGAGTATGAAGAGGGGTGTGATGCAAGCACAGGAGTGGGAAGCAAAGGGACCAAAAACTCCATTTTGTCTCAATATGCAATCTTATTAATTATAATATTAATATATAATATATACTGTTTTATATGACATGTCTCTGTATTTTCATATATTTGAAACCTAAGGTTCTGAAGTTAAATTATTTTTCCAATATCAAATAATTAAGAGGCCAAGTTGGGAATGAATGATGCTTTTCATAAGTTAAATCTTGGTGCACTTTTCATTACCCTATACTGTCGGACTCTTACACTGCCACACTCTCTTCTAAACAGTAATTTATTTTTGCAATACCTAGGATACAATTTAACTTTATTGCAAAGGAACTACACATCCATCACATAGAAAGCGTACAAATAATAATATTTTAGGGAGAATATAGACAAGGATTTGCCATTCAAATTTTTAGTTATGTTTATTCTTACTTTAAAAGAGAAATATGGCTGTTGAACCAAACTGACAGACTTCTTAAACTTAGCAATTTATCAGAGAGAGAAATACAAATGAAAACAAAGTTGCAGTACTCTCCTTTCTTTTACTTTATCCCTCACAATCCCTGTAAGTTTTCTCAGTGGAGTGAGTTCTTGCCCTTCCTTTGGATGAAAAGCGCAGACCCAAAGCCATTGGTTGCGGGGGGGAGGCAAGAAGTGACCACAAATACTCTTTATTTGGCTGCCTCTCTGGTTCTGGTAAGTGATTACAGCTTGATTTTTCTCTTGGCAGCTGGGTGCTTTTGAGGCCTTTGTAGAGGATGGGCGTCTCTCTCCTGCAAAAAACATGGCCTACAGGAATGCATCTCTTCAAGTGTGAGGGAACCCTCTTCTGAGAATGTTACCTTGCCTCCAGGTTCCCTGATGCAGTCTGTACACCTGCCTGGGGGTTCTGGCCCAATACCACCTCATCCTGCTGTCTCTCACTTGCCTCCTGTCTAGTTGTCATAACAAACTCAGAGAGTGGAGCCACTTCTTCTTCGGTACCCAGCCAATTTCTCCAGCTGGATATTTCTCAGGAAGGAATCAGACTCCACTCTACTTAATCCTCCAATAGAATGGGACACAACTCACGGTTTCCCATTTGTATTGGAGAAGCTTATAAGATTTGAAATGAGAAGCAAGTGCCCCAGGCCCACCTCACTTGGAGAATGGGTTCAATACACCAAAAACTAGCAGCTCCCTCCCCAAATCAAAATTTATCTAAGAACCCTATCTTTATCTACCATCTCACCTTTAAAAAAATA
Organism: Mirza zaza; assembly: GCA_008750895.1. NCBI lineage: Eukaryota > Metazoa > Chordata > Mammalia > Primates > Cheirogaleidae > Mirza > Mirza zaza. Next base: position 19,647 of record VSMD01042895.1, read on the forward strand.
AAAAAAAAATTTTTGGAGGGGTAAGAGATTTAGGAATCACCTAACCAGGTCTTGGCAATCCATTTTTTACAAATTCTATAGAGTGATCTGATATATCTTACTGGTATTTATTATTTTAATTTTCATAATTTTAAAATTTTATTTTATTTTTTATTTTAGTAGATTTAGGGGTACAAGTGCTTTTTGGTTACAGGGGTAAATTGTATAGTGGGATGTCAGGGCTTTTAGTGTACCCATCACCAGAATAATGTCCTTTGTATCCAATAGGTAATTTTTCTTCAAGTATTGGCCTAAATTTCCCTTTTAATATCTTGTTACAAATGTACTGCTCCCTACTTTTGAGAGTTTAGTGACATGTGATTCTCAAAAATTGTTGACATGGATTAAAATTGTCAAAACCCTTTGAAAAACCTTTTAGCACTATGTATCATGCATTTTCTAGTGATTTGATAATTTTATTTCTGAGAATCTAGATCAAGTGTATAATCCTGAATACAAAAAAAAACTACACATAAAAACTATCCTTAAAAATATATCAGAAAAAGACCAAAATGGAAATAGTATATAAGTGATTAAATAATGGAAAAAAAAAACAAACAGGTAATGAAATATTATATAGGCAGTAAAATGTTTATGAAGTTTATATAATAATAAGGAAAAGCAATGATAATCAATGAAAAATGTAAAAGGCTATAAATTTCTACCTGTACTATAATAATAGCCATGTTAAAATGTTTTTAAAAGAATTTTTCAAACATCTATGCATAATTTTTTTAAAGTTTGAGAATGCACCAAAGTATTAACAGTGACTATCAGTAGGTGTTATAGGACTTCAGGAGAGGTTTTCCTCTCTCCTACTATTATGCAGTTTTAAAAGTTCATTTAGTGGATATTTATTTCTTTTAAAATGCTAAAAACAATAGTTAGAAAATATATGCAAAGCATCAAAACTGAAAATAATAACCATGGCACATTTTATCTTTGGAATATATAATCTAAAATGTTTATTCCTTTCTCTTTTCCCACACCAAATGTGATGCTAGATCTTGAAGATTTTTCTAAATCCAAAATGTCTCTGACCCCATTTTATCTTTTCCATGCCCTTAGCCACCGTTCTAATTCATATCCCTTTACTCTTAATAGCACAACCATTGTACCAGCTTCCTAAGTGGCCTCCCTGATTCCAGATGCCTCTCTGACATCAGTGCAAATCCTTTCTAGCTTTATGACATTCAGCTGAAAATCAGCTTAAGTCAAAAAATACACTTTCTACAGTTTTCTGAAAAGTATGCAAAAAGGAACAATACATATAAAGTATTTGGCACATAGTAGCTGTTCAACAAAGATGGTTCTCATTATAATTCTAATTCTCATTATTATAAAGTTATTCTGTACTTTTAGTGTTGCTGAGTTGTGTACTTTTAAATTCAGATTCTCCACACCATCATTTAAGATCCTCCAAAATATCAAGCACTTTTTTAATTTATTTCACAAAATTCTACTCTTATCTTCAACAAAGGTGGGCTACTTCCTGTTTCCTGGCCTTTTCCCTTGTCCCCGTACACTGGTGCTATAATTTAGCTTATCACCATGGCATCATTTATCTCTTCACGTTCTGTTCCTTCCTGCTATGTCCCATCTTTATGAAATGTCGTATCTTATTGAAACCTTTTTGAACCTTGCAACCAAATTAGATTGCTAGCCTCTCTGAAACCCCGTAATATTGTCTAATATCCTTATGACATATAACATTCTGTTCAGCATCCTGGTTGAATAACTTTGATATTCAGGACTCAGCTTTAAAAGCAAACTCCTCAGAGAAGCTGTGTCTGACCATCTAATCTAACGTCGGCCTTCGGCCACTATCACATTTCTCTGTGTTTTTAGGTTCTCAGCTTTTCCATCTTTTTTCCCATCACTCTCCCAATAGGTATTTTACTTCCCCATAACTAAACTGTTTTTCTTAACAGTCCCTAGTACTGTGTCTTTCAAATAATAAATGCTCAATAAATGTGTAAAATTGTAACATAAACTCTAAAAAATGTATCACCTACTCTAAACCTGGTAAGGAAGATCCTGATTTGAAAATTTTTACTAAAATCCTGTCATTATCCCCTCCACATCAACATGCGCACACCCCATCCACACATACATACACCACCCTCCCATACACACACGTACATTTGGGTCTCTTGGTCTCTGCTGTAATTTACATAATGTTCAGTGAGCAGTCATGGCAGGCAACAATTATAGGAAACCTTGGGAATGGTCTACCTGGAGCTCCCACTGGAAGCCATGATTTGTTGTATTCAGGATGTACAGAAATGACAATGGAAATAATGGAAGAAAAAATGGCTAAGGGTAAACCTTTGGGAACAATAACACATTCGGTGGAGTTCACTTGATAGTGCAGTTTTATAAAGTCTACTAGAAAATCCAAACCATTGCAAAGTCAGAAAAAAAATTGAAATTCAAAATATGAAGACAAGCAATCATACAGACCTATGAAACTGCAGCTTTCTTAAGCAGTAATTTTGTTCATTTCAGACTTCTAGGAAATACAGTTGGAATTTTCTTTTTAATGTTTTCTTTGGGAAAGATATAAAAAGAAAATAATACAATAATTTTAATAAAAATACAAACCATAGAGTAAAAAATAGCTATCTATGTACTGTCTTTTAAAAATAAATCAACATTTAATTGGAAAAAATAGAAAACAAAACTGTCCCCCAGTTATAGTACTCTATCCTCGAATTGTTTAAAAAATATTTCTGAGTAATGGAGATTCTTGGTCCTTCCTGGATCCTCACTACAGCTCCCCAGCTTTTATCAGAAAACCTGAACCTGTTATTTCTTCTCTTTCCTCTATCTTCATCCTCTGCTGCTCTTTCAATTTTCCCCATCAGCATTTAAACATGTTCAATGTGTCCCACAATAATCAAAACCCCTCCCCTGACACATTTATCTTCTCTCTTTCAATTTCTCTCTTTCCTTCCCACTTATGGCAAAATTTTCACAAAATTGGTTATACATCCTTTACATTGTTCTCACCTCTCACTCCTCCACCCACTTTAACTTGAAATATATATATTAGTACTTCTACAATGACCTCTGTGGCACCCTGAATAATACCCACTTGCCAAGATGCTGATCTCCTAATTCTGAGACTCTGTGAATATGTTACCTTAGATGGCAAAAGGGACTTTGCAAACATGATCAAATTAATGATTTTAAGATGGGCTCATCCAGGTGGGCCAGATAATGTAATCACGGTGTCCTCAGAATACTCAGAATAGAGAGGTGGAGGGAGGAAACTACTCCAGGAGAGTAGCAGGAGATAGGATGTATGTAAGAGGTTGGAGTGATTCAAGAAAGGACCAGGAGCCCAAAAATGCAACCAGTCTGCAGAAGCTGGAAAAGGCGAAGAAACGGATTCTCTTCCAGAGACTTCAGAAGGAATTAGCCTTGTCAACACCTTCACTGTAATCCAGTGATATTGACCTTAGACTTCTGGTCTCCAGAACTGCAAGAGAATAAATTGGTGCTGCTTTAAGGCAGAAAATTTGTGCTTGCTTGTTACAGCAGCAAAAGGAACTAATACAGACCCATTCACTAACACAGATGGTGGGCAATTTCTAGTGTTCCTCTTATTTGACTTACCAGTTGCAACCTCTTAGCTCTTTAGATACCACCAGATTTTTTCTTAGATATTTGGCAGATTCTTTTCAAATTCCTTTGCTTGTTTCTCCTTTTCTTTTCTACTGAAACAGTAAATGTCAGAGTTTCTCAAGACTCAGTCTAAATCCACACCCTTTCTCACTCCCTATGTAATCACATCTACTCTGATACTGCTTGAAAGCAGAATCTCCATTTCATCTGCTTGGTTGCAAGTATATATATCTGCTTACTTGAGTGCTTGACTTGATTATCGCACACACATCACAAATTTAATGTGTCAACAACTGAAGTAATGTCTTTTCTTCAATTCTAGTGTTAATGATTTCAAGAAAAGGTATTACCATCTACCGAGGTTTTCTAACCTAAAACTTGGGATTTATAAGATACATCTCCCTTCTTCGTCTGACATATAAAATTAATTATCAAGTCTGATAAAGTCTGCTACCTAAATGCCTATTGTACCTAAATGCCTTCGATACCAATGAAGTTAATCTAGTACAATTCGTGATCTTGGATGTGACCAAACTAACACAGTAGTCCAATGTCATAGGCCCCCTCGAAGTTTATGATGTAGCAAAATTAATTCAATTATATTTGACCCCCCCACACACAAAAGCTATTACCCACATAACGGCCACAGTAATATTTAAATATACACACACACATACAGACACACAAATTATATATTATCACTGACTTGCTTAACACTCTTTGTCTTTAGGATATAATGTGATTCAGGAAATCTTTTGTTTAGACTTTTGGTCTGTGCCCCCTTCACTTTTAATCCTCACTATTCTATCTCTTTCTCTCAAATCACTTTCATGGTTTTCTTCTTTTAGATCATTGATCATTCTTTCACAATTTAGGATCATGGAACTTTGAAAATCTCTTTTGACTTAAATTCTTCGTCCACAAACCCCTTGCTTTGTCCATCATATGACCTAACTAATATGTTCCCATTCATGTTTCATTCTCCTCTGAAAAGTCAAGGAAGCATTCTCTGATACCCTTTCCAAAACTAGGTTAGATTTTCCTGTTATATAATTCCATATTACCCCATACTTTTGACTTCAAAATGCTCATTATATTTAAATAAGCATATTTAAAGTATATTTATAAAAAATTATCTTATCCCATGAAATTTTGCTTTTTAGCAGCTTTATGGAAGTATAAATAAAATACATAAATTGTACATATTAAAAGTATAAAATTTGTTCAGTCTTGGCATGTGTATACACCCATGAAACCATCACCACAATCAAGATAGTGATATACATAATCCCAAAAGTTTCTTCTTACCCCTTTGTTCTCACAAAATCATGCTGCATTCGTCTTGTTCCTGACCAGACATGCAAGCATGCATGGTACATGGTGGCACTCAGGATACATTTGTTGAATGAATTATGAGCAAAGATGTTTATCAAAGCATTACCTACAGAAGGAAACACCAAAAACAGCTGTCCTTGTTTTTGCAAATTTTATACAATAACATAAAACTAGGCACCATCAAAACTTATGTTTTATGAGAACAATAAATTATATTTCAATATATTTAAGTAGGAAAGCAAAGATTTAAAGGATCTATAAAATATTATTCTGGACATGTATATTTACATACTTTTATTTTATATGTAGTAAGAAAGGATTATACACACTGACACAAAAACTAGCAGTGGAGAAATTACGAGTGATTTTAATTTTCTTCTTTGTGCTTCTCTGAAACTTTCAAAGACCATGTGTCATACTACGTTGAATGGGACCTTTCCTCTATTTTAAAATTTTGGCTAAAGCCTCATACTGTGTACACCAAGTAGTAAGTATTTCCACATTCTAGCCAAAATAGCCAAAAAGCTGTCAAACTTTTCTCTCTCGAGTTTGCTAAGATGTAGCCAAATTGGTCTTTCTGCTGTCATCCCCAGCATTCCATCCACCTACAAAAGCAAAAATCCTAATTTTATTGAAGAGCAAAGTTGGCACAGAGTGAGGCATTCTAGAATATTTTCCACTCCATCCCATATCCGGGGGAAAGGCAAGAGATGCCATTCCTTTAAGCAATTGTTGTACTCCAAAAAGAACTACTCTTGGAAATTAAGGATGGCGTAAGAAGGGGAAACTGGCATTGCTAGCCTTTGCTGGATGCTTGCTGAGCTAAAGTTTTTCACAGGCCCACACGTGCTGCCACCTGAGTGAAGCAAGAAAGGTCTTGGGAACTTCAACTCTCATCCTTTGGAATTTGGGAGCTTGTGCCTTAGAGTCTGCTCAAGGCAGGAGTCTGACCACAGAGAGGGAAGCAAAATTCAGCCCACCCTCTCTAGGTGTGGTACAGAAAAAATACACGAGTTACCTACATGGCAAGTGGAGGTCACAAAAAGTGATCAGCTCAAGCAATTTCCACCAGTCTGACTAATGGCTTCCGGCCACAGAAAGGGGACACTAACAGTAAAAAATGGTGAGATGAACTGATGTGGGCAGGAGCTGAGATGCTAACTAGAGAGCTGTGCTTTGGAACAGTTCAATGAGGACAGCCAAAGGCCCATCTGTGTTTCGTGGAAAAGCCAGTGTTTGAGCACACGACCCACTCAGAGGGCACTGAGGGCTAAAAGACAACAAAATCAGCACTGATCACGTACTTCTTTTTCTTTTTACACTGTTCCACACATGACCCCTCCTCCTGCCTTGAATTTGGAAGACTCAGAAGATAGTCGATTGGCGATGATTAGGTGGAGATAAAGAACAAAGTCAATGAGGTAACAGACCATGCTTCCCTTCCTTGTGACAACAGCCAATGAGTCAGATATGGGTCCGACATGAACCTTAAGAATGGGAGAAGACTTGAGTTGTGTGCAATATTGAATTGTTTACATGTGGCTGGGCTGAATCTATTTAGAGGTCACATTGAAGCTTAATTGCCAAGGAAAGACTGTTCTTACAGTGACCAGAAAGCCCTAGTGTCTGTTCAAGGTGCAGACAGGGAGTTTAACAGCATACTCAAAGGCACATATTGGAGACCATGAAATCCATTTCTCGTGTGCATCACCACTGAGTTTAGCCCACTCTGTTATTCAATTATACATGTGTTAAACCTGTGTTATTTTCAATCATAAAGAAAAGGGTAAATTATCAGAAGCCTCACTACAAAGCACTACTCAGGGATAATGTTATAGGATTATAATATAGGTAAAAGTGCTATATCAATATACTTTCACAGTGCATCAACACTAATTACCTTCTAGTCATGGTTCAAGTTTTCTAATTTTTCAAACTTTGTTATAAATTTATCAACTATTTAGATCATGAAGCATCTGTAATTCATGTTTTTATTCACAAGCCTGCCCACTGACTGACACTGAAACTGACCATTCAATATTTTTTCTAAATTTCTTTTCACTAAATCTATTTTGGTATATAGATATTGCGAGTTATAGCATCGGCATGCACTCACATGTTTTAGATAGTTATTAATAAAGGAATTTATCAAGATATGAGTTAAATATAATCACCAAGAAAACAATTAACATCTACCCTTAAAAACTAGATATTTCAGAAATATTTCTGTCCCTACAAGAGCTTATTTAGCTCTCTCATTGGTCTATCAGTAAAGTTTTTATTTCATATTTCAATGATTCTACTTCAGTTTATACAGCATAGTTGTTTACATTTATTAAATATAAAACAAAAGCAAGTAGAATTAAAGATCAAAAGTCCAAAAAAAGAATATATTATTGACTTCATACTTGATATTCTGAGTATGTAGGACTGAATTATTGTATTTACAATATTTTTCATATTTATAATATTGTATTTATAATTTATAACTTTGTATAAAGATAAGTGAATCCCAATTCCAGAGACAGTTGGGAATCTAAGAAAGGCAATGCTGAGTTCTAGAAGTAATAGAAATCTGTGTCCTACTTCCTTTTTCCCAGGAATGCCCTCAAAGGTAGAAGAATCATGGATATGGGAGGCTTGTGACTGCTTGAAGATTGGATTATGGTTACTTAGGAATAGTAAGAAAGTTTCTGAGTGGTTAAAGTGCATGACAATACCAGAGCCATGGCTTTAAAACACTGCATGGCTAGGTCAATGAACATATCAGCATTGACCATAGTGAATGGGAAACTAGGGAGCTTTCCCAAATTTTCTAAGCAGCATAGGCTTGCAAGAATATTATGTATGTATCAAGAGAGAGAAAAGAGTACCTTAAAATATGACTGGGCTAAGAGGATCTCAGGTCAAAGTGTTTGATTTCCATATTAAACATAAGCAACAAATAGGTACATTATAAATACAAGTTTTTATGGTGCTCTTTTCCATAGTTACATAAATTCAGTAGAAGGAAAAATATTTGACCATAAAACTTATTCTGCTTTTGAGATCATTATCTTAGGATAGTATCTGAAATTGGAAATAATAGGCAAACTGATATAAATAACTCTAAACATCTTAATGGATACTGCTAGATTATTTTCTAAAACTTGTAGGAAATTATAATCTCTCTGCAAGTATTGAGTAGCCACAGAATTTGGAACTTTTAAGAATTGCTAACTTATTAAAAAGTGTCTTATTATAATTTGCATTTATTCTTTCTACTGATATCAAATGGGTTATTATTCTCATTATCCATTTATAGTTTCATTTTTTGTGATATATCTGTTTATATTTTTTTGTTTTTATGTTGTCAAGTTTTGGTGTCATTTTTTATCTGTAACTGATAAAAGAAACCAATATTTCTGTTAAATGTGGTTAATTTAGTTGTATCAAAAGATAATTCAATGAAGTTTTTAGCAGTAGTCATCACATAAATTCAATTCATAAAGAAACTTCATCCATTTATTTTATTTATTTATTTCGGCATATTATGGGGATACAGATTTTAAGGTTTCAATAAATGGCCTTTCCCCCCCCCCACAAGTCTGAGTCTCCAGCATGACCATACCAGATGGTACACATCTCATTCATTATGTTATATATTCATTCAATAAACTGTTATTCAGTTAGTCATTGGCCAACTCTAGAGCAGAATCAAACAAGCAGCCAATCTCAAGATGCTTATCAGTGGGAAGAGTTTTAAAATTACTATAAAAGTAACCACTTTACATATAGTAGTAGTCTGCTTGGACTGCCATAACAAAATACTAAAGACTGAGTGGCTTCAAACAACAAAAATTTATATTCTCACAGTTCTGGAAACTGGAAGTCCAAGATCAAGGTGCCACAGGATTGGTGTCAGGTAAGGGCTCTCCCCTTGGGTTGGAGATGGCTGCCTTCTCACTATGTATTCAGTCTTTCCTAGGTTCATGCATGCAGAGAGAGAGAGAGAGAGAGAGAGCTCTCTGATGTCTCTTCTTAAAAGGATGACAATCCTATCTCATCAGGAACCCACCTTTATAAAGTCATTTACTTCTTTTCTCCAAGTACAACCATACTGGGGGTTAGGGTTTCAACATATGAATTTCAGCTGGGAAACAGGTACACAAACATTCAGTGTACAACATAGTTGGAGTTATCCCATCTTGGAAACA
>VSMD01042896.1:0-24050 GCA_008750895.1 Mirza zaza
TTATGTATGTATATACCCATCCCCTCCCCACACCACCTGCCCGACACCCAATAGATGTTATTCCTATATGTCCACTTATGTGTTAATCAGCTAATACCAATTTGCTGGTGAGTACATGTGGTGCTTATTTTTCCATTCTTGGGATACTTCACTTAGTAGAATGGGTTCCAGCTCTAGCCAGGAATATACAAAAGGTGCTATATCACTGTTGTTTCATATAGCTGAATAGTACTCCATGGTATACATATACCACACTTCAAAAGAAGCCAGAATAATGGCCAAAAAACATATGAAAAAATGCTCAACATCCCTAATCATCAGGAAAATGGAAATCAAAACCACAATGAGATATCACTTATCTCCAGTAAGAATGGCCATTTTTTAACAAGTCCCAAAACAATAAATATCGGCATGGATGTGGAGAGATAGGAGCTCTCCTACACTGCTGGTGGGACTGCAAACTAGTTCAACCTCTGTGGAAACCAATATGGAGATACCTTAGAGCGATAAAAGTGGATCTGCCATTTGATCCAGCAATCCCATTACTGGGCATCTACCCAAAAGAACGAAAATCACTCTATGAAAAAGACACCTGCACTCGAATGTTTATAGCAGCGCAATACACAATTGCAAAGACGTGGAAGCAACCCAAGTGCCCATCAACACATGAGTGGATTAATAAAACGAAACCCTTTTAAATCAATGTATAAATGATTAGTAATCTGCAAGTACCTTTGAGTAGCAGCATTAGCTCAGGCTTTGCTCTCTGCCAACAGTATTAATACAACTACAGGTATGGCAAAAGGGGTTAACAAAAAACAAAAATAGTTGGTTTTTTTTTTCTAGTAATATTAAAAACTAGTCATGATATTCTGATTAACGGATTTTTTTTTTTTTATTTTTTTGGAGGAGGGTTACAGTGTCATCTGAAAATTTTCCAGCTTTCTTCAATGCTGGAAAATCAAGAAATACCTTTGACAGGGAAAAATTGTATGCAGTTGACCCTTGAACAATGCAGGTTTGAACTGTGTGGGTTCCTTTATGTGTGAATTTTTTTTTCAGTACATGTGACGCTGAGTGTAAGCTGCCTCTCCTGCCTCCCCTTCTCTAAGTCCTCCGCCACCTCTTCCGCCTCTGCCACCCCTGAGACAGCAAGACCAACCCCCTCCTCCTCTTCCTCAGCCCACTCAATGTGAAGGTGGTGAGGATGAAGACCTTTCTGATGATCCACTTCCACTTAATAAATACTAAATATATTTTTTCTTTTGTATGATTTTTTTTAATAGCATTTTTTTCTCTAGTTTACTTTATTGTAAAAATACAGTATATAATACACATAACATACAAAATATGTATTAATCAACTCTTTATGTTATGGGTACAGCTTCCAGTCAATGGTAGCTATTGTAGTTAAGTTTTGGGGAAGCCAAAAGTTATATGTGGATGTTTGGCTGCACAGGGATTCAAAACCCTTAACCCCCTCACACTGTTCCAGGGTCAAACTGACAGTAGTTTTTCTCAAATGTTGTTGCTTTAACAACAAGAGAATGAAAGGTGCTTTGGAAATTATGAATGAGTTCGCAGGTTCATCTCAGTCTTTGGAATAACTCTGCAAGTTATGGCATACCATTCCTGTTCTGTGGATGAGAAAAATGAGGTTTAGAAAGGATAAGTTATTTGTTCAAAGTCGTATAGCTAATATGGTGATAGAATTGGGACTCAAACCCAGGTAAGCTAACTCCACATTCAGGGATCTTTTCAAACACTCAGTCTTCTACAAAATCACTCTGATATCTTCTGAGTTTACTTAATCCCCAATGATCTACCTCAATCCAGAAAGCTATTAGATATGACTTCTTCTTTAAATAGTAGCCCAGTGAGATAGGAACGTTAAATAACACCCTGCATCGAATGTGGTTTGCCCCTGAGCCTTCAGCTCCATTCAGCATATTGGAAATATTTGCATAGATTTCTTTCCTCTGGCAGTACCGGAGAGTGGTATTTCTGTCATGAAAATGGCATGTCACACTCCGGAGAATGAGGCTGATGAGAATCTGCCCTTGAGGTACTTTTCTGTATTCAGCTTCTGAGCCTGGTGAGGCTGACCCTTGGGACTCTGGTACCTTCCCACAAAGCTGGAGCCAGTTTGCACTCTTGCCTAGACAGCAGCAAAAGCATCGTGTGTACTCAGCAAAACTCAGAGATAAAGGGAAAAAAAATCCTTATAGATTCTGGTTACTGTATAAATTAGCTATCATATTTTGGGAGTATCATTTGCTTGGAGGCATTTATCTAAGCATGTATTAATAAACTGGGTCACAATGGACCTACACTACAATAATAACTGGGTCCAACTCATAGTTGATTGGATATACCTTCTTGAAGAGATTAATATTTGCTAGGTTTGGATTTCTTGTGATCTAAAGCAAACACGTTTTTCTCTTACTATCTTCCCTTTGAAGAAATTATATGCTAAACCCAAAATCAGGCACCAAAACAAGGATTCTTTGTCCCCAAATTGTTCTGATATTAGCCAGAATAGTAAATCTGGGACAAAATTATGAGTTTCTGAAAATTTAAAAATAGGAGAATTTAAAACAGGGCAAGACCGTGGAAGAAACAGAGGGGAAGATTGCTTAGAAATCAACTAGGTGGGGGAAGGGAATGGTAAGGAGGAATCTCATTCATGGTTTGTTGCTGATGTCTGTTCACAAATGAAGGAAAAGCATGTGGTTTCCCTGCAACATAAACATCTTCCTCCAAAGGATATGGCTGGAGAGAGGAGGGAAATTACGATTAGAGGAAGAGGACGAGGACAAAACACCAGGATATTGAAGGTTTGAATCCTCCTACTGTACAGTAGGTGGAGACACTGTACCTTTAAGATGCTTGATAAATAATTTCTTCATATTTTTAGAATTATATTATGCATTTCTCCTTCATAACATCATCCCTTTTATAGTTATAGATTTTGCCATCATTCTCTGCATGTATATGGGTTAGTTATTGAATGAATTTTTTTTTAATATTTCAAAAGAACACAGGTTTTAAAAAACAGAGAAATATTCTTAGAGCTGCATCTCAGAATAATGAATGGCAACAGAAAACTCCGCTTCTACCACATTTCCCCCCTATATTTATTAGTTGTGTTGAGTTCTACCTAAATCCTTATGATGCATGGGAAACTTGAGGTTTTTTTTTTTTATTACTTAAAGAAATGCATAAATTCTCCTCTTTGTATTATCCAAAGGACAAGTGCATTAATTGTCCACCCCGTTTGATGATTTGAACGACTGCATTTTGAGTGTGTACACATGTGTGCAGGTGAGCACACAGGCACATCACATTAAAAACAGCTGCCTTAACCTGTCTTGAGAGCACAATTTCCTTCCATTTCTAAACCTTGTGCTTGTGGACCTCCTGTTTCTTACTGTTTCCCATCTTTACCCGCCTTTCAGATTTGTCGAACCTTTAGACTTGATTAGGTGCATTTTCTGCCAGGCATAACAGCGATTGCTCTGACTGGGGCTTTAGAATCTTCTCTCTCTGCCTTTCAGCTGCCTGGATCGAGCAGCTCTTCCAGGGTGATGTAGTTTGAGACATTTCTATTCCCATCAACTTACAGTGATGTTTCTTCAAGACTTGGGAAAGTGTCTGGATGGTAATGAAAGAAGCAAATTGACAGCGATACTCAACACATACTCTGTTAAAAAACTGCCTTATGACATTTGTCATAGATTTTGCCTTAAAATGCTTAGTCCATTTCCTGAGAAATAAAAATTATAATTTACCCTTGAGCCTCTGCCTGGCCAACGAAAGACCTTCTCAGTATAAATAGTAAAAGGATGAAAGGTATCTCTTAAATTTACTAAAAGATCTTTCACTGTTTCTCACTTTTGGAACTTTGTTATTGCTTATTTTTTCATTCAGACAGAAAGGCATTGCTTGCATAAATACAACAATTTTGCTTGGGAGAATTTTCCTGGAAACCTGGTTTCTATAATAGTTTCTTCCATTTGATAAGCTGGATTAGAGTTTAGCTTCAGGATAGGAACTAAATGAAACTTCTTTCTCTCTCTTTCTCTCTTTCTTCTTTTTCTTCCTCCTCCTTCTCTTTTGCCTTCTTATTTATTCTTTCTAGTTACTAAATTAGTTCTCTGGTCCATTTCTTAATTTCCTTTTTTCAAGGGATAACAGGTGTCTTCAATCTATCTACCTGAGACAGGGGACTCCAGGAACCTTTCCAGACACAACAGAAAGAAAAAAAAAAAAAATAAGGCACAAATAATGATTTCTTGGCTGCCACTTAACCAGCTAGGCCACAGAACTACTTCCAGCTTGTTTTATCTCTTTCCAACTTCCCATAAGGCCTGAGACATGTGCTAGGTCTGCAAAAGGAGACTGCAATGATGAACTCCTCCCCTGGACTGTTTTGTTGCTATTGAAGCCATCACAGTTACACATTACAGTTACTCTGCAGCTGTTCAGGTTGTTGCCATTATCTCTAACAAAATGACCAACATCTGGACTTAGCCATAGGATCCACACAACTGACATCTGAGCAGCGTCCATTTCTTCAACATTTGGAGTTACTACTAAGGTTATTTGAGATTATCAAATTCGAAAGATATAAAGTAATAGCGTTAAAGATGGGTTTCCTTAAGATTTAAATAAAAAGTGTAACATGATCATTCTCAAAACAGTGGTTGGAACTGGCTCATATCAGCTAGTGAGAGTTGATTATCACATTTTTTTCAGGGATTTTTGAGAGCTGGTTGTAAAATACATACCTTATTAAAAATTAAATTAGAGAAACTTACAGAAAATAAATGATATTAAAATGATAATAAGAACTAAAACTCATTACTCCATGATTATTTTGTTACACTTTGCTGTTGTCTATGCTTCTGAGGTTATTTAAATCTATTATTTATGTATGGTGGAACTACTATACTGTGTATTTCTTCCCAACTCTGCATTCAATAGGGTCACATTATGCGTTGAAATTGTCTGTTATGCATCTTTTTACACCACAAAAATTGGCAAATATTATATCAATGTTTTTTTCCCCTCCAGAGAGTTGGTTGTTAAACATTTACCAGCACACCGCTGTATATAATTATTCCTGTCTTATAGATGAGGAATCAGAGGTTCAGAAATCCTTCAGGGGGTGGGAAGTTTCAAGGTCCTGCCATTATTGGTCATGGGACACCTAAATCAGGATGAGCATTTGGGTTTCTTATTAACTATTAAGTATTAGTGAGGTAGAGGAATCCCTTTAGTAAGCAACCCTCCAATCTCTCCCTTCTCCTCCTCACCAAAACCTCTTAAAATGTCATTTTCAATTGCACCACCTTCAGACCAGTTCATTCCCCAGCCAGAGCAGTGTATTTTGGGAGCTGGTGCTCGCAAATTTCAGACTCCAACAGAGAGCCACAAGGACTCAGGTTATATCACCCTTCAACATTCACAAGTTAACTTCTACTCAACTGTGACTCTGGCTGTTAAATAGAAGAATCTCGGAAAACATGGTGAGAAATATGGGCACATTGGAGCTTGTGTGGGTACGGAATGGGCCTGGTGAAAAAAAGTGTAAATAGAGCAAAACAGGAAGTGCATTTGTTAAAAACGGTACATGCCAGTCCACGTGTGTTTATAATGACAAACTTTATTTATTCTTATGGGTGGTGCATCCTGGCTTGGACATTTTTACTTAGTAACAGTAGTATATAAGGAAATCCTTCAAAAGGACATTCGAGGCATGCTTGCTGAGAATCCTGTGGAAAAATCCCCAATAATTCCCAAATAAATGCCATTGTTATAATTAATTTTTCCCAATTACAATCATAATCACCATGATCCTCCTTTCCATTTGTAGAGCACCTTATATTTTAAAGAATGCTTTCACATAATTTTATATTTAAATTATATGATGCTTTTTTTTAAAAAAAAAATCCTATTTTATCAATGGATATCCTATAGGGGAAATGATTTACCTAGAATTGCACAGATAACTAGATTGATGTGAAACTTGGTATTGGTTTTACATGTCAGCTCTGAAACTAGCATTGAGTGAGCAATTACTCTATGCTAAACACTGTGCTAGATGCTTTTATATACTCTATCTTATTTGGGTCCCTCAAGATAAGTTTTATTTCTTGTACTTTATAGATGAGGAAATTGAGGTATATAATAATTAAATTATTTGTCTGAGATCCTGTACAAGACAGTGTTGGAGCCAGTGCTAATGTCCAACTCTGCCTGACTTCAGCATAGATTTTCTGAACCATCTAATTTAACCTAGCAGGGCCAAACCTAGGTGACCAGTCCTCTCCTAAAGTTAGTTCTATTAGTGAGGAAATTCTCAAAAACACTGCCATGAAGAATGTATCTGTCATCTGAGTAAAGTGCTTTTGGGATTTTTTTCCCCTAGTGAGGGATTTGGAAACTTAGCACCACAAGAAAAAGCAGCCAAGGAAACATCAAGTGATCCCAGTTCTTGGCCATCAAACTCTGATATTTGGTCACCAAGAGTTCTGAGTCATTAGCAAGTGACTATTCCTACCTGTTCCCAAGGTGAAAAAAAGGTCTGAGAGGGTGTGGAAGCATGCATCTCAGCTCAAAATTAGCACATCATTACTTCTGCTAGCCAATGCAACTGGCAAAACCAGGCCAGATTCCAGGGCTGGGAGAATAGAGTCCATTTTTTCATGGGAGTTGCTGGACAGTCACTTTGTAAGGGACATGGGGATAGGGAGAGGGTAATTGCAGCCATTTAAAAAAATAATCTATCCTATTAGCTAATCCTTATATAGTGTATGCTTTGTGTCAGAAACTCTTCTAGGCATTCTACAGGTATAGTTCATTTGACTTCCAAAACAATCCTAAATGTAATTGCAATCATCGTCTCTATTTTATAGAGGAAGGAACAAACAGAAAACACAAGTGACTTGCTCAAAGTCACACAGGCATTAAATAATTAACATAGTTTTCATACCCAGGCATTCTGGCTCCAGAATCTATGATATATATACCTACTAAATTATACTGTTTTTTAAATTTTGTAGTAATGACAATATGATAGCTAATTGTGGAGTGTTTATTTTCATACATGAACTGAAGGTCAATCGCTACCAACACACTACTCTTTGATCAGTGTTGCTTTTCTGGACCACAGAAAAGGCATTTTAAACTGTTTCATCATGTAAGTGACATTCAAGTGAATTCGCCTTGTATTATTAAAGCTACAAGCAGATTTTATAGCATGCTTAAAGAATGTAGCATGGTTGAGTGGTATGATCACCAAGTTTCACCATAGAAGAATTGGGTACTTGCTTTTTAGTTTTATTTCCTCATTTACCAAATGAAGGAGTTAGATTGAATAATCGCTGGTTACACAAAATTCTAACTCACATCAGCATCATAGCTGTGTATAGATCCAAAGCTATTAAGGATGAAATATAATAAGGATAAACATGTACTACTAATTGCCAGTATTTGTGGCTTTTGATTTTCCGTAAATTCTTCACATATAACTTAAACCACTTACTTTTCTAGATCCTAGGTCAAATATATTTCTCACTGATAGTGAAAAATCTACCATTTCCATAAAAAATGCAGCACTTGGGAAATAATGCATTTATACAGCTTATTAATTGATGTTTGGATAGGCATTGCAATGATGATTGCTTTAGTGAAATAATTTTAATAATAATGGGACAATATAATAATGAAGAGGTGATGAAAAGAGAGAGCAGGGTAAAGATAGAAAATGAGAAAAAATAGAACTGGCTCAAAATGACGTCTGTTTGGCTACGACAATGGCTTACTAACACTGACTTCTGAGTACTTTCGTTGGGATGGGGCTGTTTGGCAAATGTTGGTGTCCTCTGGGGTAAGTGTGAACAGAAATTTCTTTTTCAGGGGTGAAATTTGTTTTCAGTTGATCTAGCTGGGGTACTCAAGGGGGATCCCACTGCCTAGCCAGCTATTGGTAGTGCCTTTCGACGCCATGCCACCTAAAAGCATGGGACTCGGCATCTATATCCTATTATTGGAATCATTTTAACAGGAAAGTGGGAAAATGGTCTTTGATCTTTTAGATGAACAAGTACAGGCAGGACAACAGGATGAAACAGAAAGAGCAGCTGTGTAATAAGGAGTGGGGACAACCCTTGCTTGGTGTCTTGCATGTGATCTCAGTGAGCCTTAGTCTTCTCATCTCTGCAAGTGGGGTGGGGGTGAGGTAGGCAGGTCAGTAGAAAGATATTGCCCAGGCTGAAAAGCAAAATAATTCTCTAAGTTATTTCCAATTTTGATAAGCGAATGACACAATTCTGATTTCACTATCATGATATTCTAAACTAATGCAGAACTTCCAACACTGAAAGCATTTGTAAATCCGTATTTTAACCAGCATGTTTATAATATTTAGTTCATGAATTTCTGAAAATTTAACCATGAATGCTTGCCAACCTGAACGAGCTGGCTTCAGCACAAATTACTATAATCCTGAGGTACCAGAAATAATCTATACCCAAACTAATAAGAGATGTCAAGCTGGACATCTCTTAGTGGATAGTGGCTGGGATTTTAATGTCCACTTAAGAGATGTGGCCATAGAAGAGAGGTACAAGGTACCTGCAAGGCTGATTGCTGAAACTGAGACACTAGCCCAAAGCTAGGATCCCATAAGAGCTGCCTCATTTGTCAAGTGGACCAGAAAACACCATAAGCCCTAAGAATTAACAAGGAAACATTTCTTTCCTTTATGCTTTGGGTAAGGGGAAAATAAGCTCCAATTAAGAACTGAACTGAAAGCTCATGGCATGCCTAGGTATGGAATACCAATTCACACTCTGCGCACAGGCATGAATTCTAAGCTGATAAATTAGAAATGTAAATACAGATCCAGGACAAGTGAATTCTCAGAGGTGCCCAGGAGAAGCAAAACAAAACTGCTCTTTAGGGCTTCTACAATACAGGAGGAAAGAAACTCACACAAGAAAAAAAAATATATATATATATATTCAAGTTTAAGATAAATACTCATTCAAATATTACAAGCCATAGGAGGAAATGAACTGTGATGAAAGGAAATCAGTAGATACAACAAACAGTGGGAAAGTAGAATAATGTAAACAGATATAAAGATAAAATAGCTTTTAAAAAGACCCAGCAAAGGAAAAGGCATTAACAGAGAAAATGAACAAAAATGTTGGAAGAAAAAAATAATAACTGAAATTAAAAATTCAATAGACACTTCTGCTTCTGGAAGGATGGAGTAGATGTACTCCCCTATTGTCCCACTGAGGGGTAAAAAGTCTGGATTATGTCATAGTACCACTCTGACAGGTGGAGAGAAGGCAGATGGACAGGGGTCCTTTGAACTCATAGAATGTCGTGGTGTTACATTCTCTAGCATTCCTTTCTTTTTACCTTCTGTATCCCAGACTTGGGGCTAGAGAAATCAACAGTCTGGAAATGTCAACGATCACCAGCAGATAAAAGCTCCAAAAAGAGCCTGCTCTCTGTAGTCAAAGAATGAGGAAAGGGGAAGTCTAGCAAGACAGAAATTTTTAGACGATAACAACTTGATTCTAGCCAAACACCACGCAGTAAAACTGTCCATGCCTCCCGCCACGGTTGTGCAGGGATCACAAGCATTCTAGAGAAAATGGAAAGAAGAAAGAAAGAGAAAAGGAAAGAAATTTTCTATTGATGATCTATTTACTGGACTGCATGTTAGCTGTTTTCCTTTTATCTTATTTTATTCTCTTTAGAACCCTTCATGAGCTATATCTGTAGAGACAGACTGGTTCCTAGAGAAGTTAAGCCATTTGCTCCGGGCCACTCATCTCATGATGAGCAGAGCCAGGATTTGAACCGATACCTCCTGATTTCTCATCTAGCGCTATTTTGGTGATGCATTCTGCCGTCTGTTTAAGAGTCCTTATTCCTGTGTGTACCAAAAGGTCATCATCCCCATTTATACACACATATGAGAGGCAGGAAGACAGAGTGTTGTAAAACTAACCACCACCATTATGGAGAGAAATCATCCAAAACCCGCTGAGAATATCGTGGCATCTTCTTCAATGAATTGCTCGTTGATGTGACGCTTCCTAATGTTTTCAGCCACCAGTCTGTGGTTTATCGCTCTGATGTGATTATGGATTTGAGCATTTGACGTGGGAGAGGAATGTTTTCAGCAGACGGAGTGAACTAATTTTCAGCCATTAATAACAGGTCCATTTCTATTTTCTTTCTGGCATCGACAGGACTACATTAAAGCCTCACTGACCTGCTACATTTAATTTCAAAAAAAGAAAAAAAAAAGAAAAAAAAAAAAACCAACAAATCCAGTTTTGAAATCATGGAAACCAAAAACATTCTCAGGAAGTGCAGAACTCTGTGTTCACCCTTGGAACTAAAAATAGTGGTTATGGTTTAAAAGGCCTTACAATGGGAACTTACTTTAATCATTATTAGAATAGAAATAGCTCCAGATTTTTAATATTATGGGCTGTTTTCATGTGTTCTTTTTTTAGAGCAATGACCTTCTGACGTACTCAAATGTTTTAAAAATAAGTCTTATAATTTAATTATTGCATCCTGTTTCTCGCAATCTTGTTTTGGTTATGAGCTTTCCCACAGGGGAGGGCTGCAGAAGGTGACAGAGAAATGGGCCACGTGGCCCAGCAATGCAGCGGTTGCTCTAGGTCCAACCACGAGCCTCTGTGCTCTCATGTGTAACTCTTCTCAAACACATCGCTATCGTGTGCTTACCTAGTTCCACTTATTGGCAGTAAATGTTTGTCTGAAGAGAATATTAAAGACAATATTTGTTGCTGTTGCACTGAGTTCAAAGCTTTAATATTTATTGAGTACTATGTGCATATTGCCGCTATCATAAAAAGGACAAGGGACGGGTTCTTGCTTTTGTGGAGCTTACATTCATTGTGTGTGTGTGTGTGTGTGTGTGTGTGTGTGTGTGTGTGTGTGTCTGGGATGTAACCACTGGCATTAGGGACATGAAATATGGAAAAAAAAAAAAAAAAAAAAAAGAGAGCAACCGGGGGCTGAGGAAGAAGACTGTTTTAGACAGGGTCATCCAAGGAAGCTCAAATCAAAATTCGAGCTGGGTTCTGAATTGCGAAAAAGTTACAGGAAGGTCAAAAAGCAGGTACCAGAAGTAGAGGAAACAGCAAATGCACTCACAAAATTTGAGCAAAGGAAAGAAATCCAGGAGTCCTGGAATATAGAAAACAGAGGAAGAAGAGTCCAAACTGAGGTCAGACTATTTGGAGACATAACACTCACGATGAAGATTTCACATTTTATTTTAATTGCAATGGGAAATTATTGAGGAACCTTAATTAGGGGAGTAATATAATCTAATAAAATGAAGGATTAAAGTATATAAAATGAAAATTTAAACTTTTTCTTTTTCTGAGGCAGAGTCTTGCTCTGTTGCCCAGGCTACAGTGCCGTGGCGTCAGCCTAGCTCACAGCAACCTCAGACTCCTGGGCTCAAGCAATCCTCTGCCTCAGCCTCCCGAGTAGCTGGGACTACAGGCATGCACCACCATGCCCCGCTAATTTTTTTTCTATATATTTTTAGTTGGCTAATTAATTTCTTTCTATTTTCAGTAGAGACAGAGTCTTGCTCTTGCTCAGGCTGGTTTTAGACTTCTGACCTTGAGTGATCCTCCTGCCTCAGCCTCCCAGGGTGCTAGGATTACAGGCGTGAGCCACCACGCCTGGACTAAACTTTGTGTTACAGGATTGGTTTAAAGATAAAGTGTAGACAGTGACTGTGAGAATGGTGGCACTACAGTTTTGCACATTTTCTCTCTACTTGCCCTTTACCCTCGAGGAAGCTCATGATTTGGCTTCACGTTTTCGTTATGGCAAAAAATCAAGCCTGCGTGGAGCCCCTCTGGCCTGGTGGTTTTCCCACATATGTCAGGTGAGTCCGATGCCAGTTAGCAGTTGGAATAAACACAGAGTATCAGTTCAATCACTGGAACATTCTCTTAGGAGAAGGAGGTGACTATCAAATGAATTTGATGAATCGCTAACTGGCAGCTGTGACTAGAATGGAAACCCAGGCATAGACCAAAAGGTGACAGTCCTATGAGCAGGAGTCCCTGGAATGACAGCACATGAACTTCTCTGCAGGCCACATTCCTTGGCAGTAACACACGCTCTCAGGTGTGCTGGCGAAGACAGTGTGGCCATCTGCCCGAGAGCAACAGGTTTCTGCGGTATCTTGTCATTCAGTGAAAACTGCTCACGGATCAAAAGAAAAGATGAAATGCTTGAGCATTCTCCACCCCTTCATCTAAACAAGCAATGATATCTGGGTGGTCTGAGGACAAAATACAGGGTACCATCTTCTGGGACTGCTCAGAAGCAGCAGTCTGGAAAGTTAAATGCAGATTTCAAGTTCAGAATATCTGATTTGTAGTTGCTGCCTTTCCATGGTTATTTTACAAACCATTATGCTACTGATAATGTCTATTTGAGGATATTTGCATATCTATCTTATATGAAATGTAATTTTTTTGTCAGTGTTGTACAGCTCTAGGAGACAGAGCAATATTATCACTCATGTATGAGATATTAAAAGTTTAAATCTAAGGGACTAGTCTTTCTTTTTTAGTCCCTGCAAATGATTCTGGAATTTCTGATAGTTATTAACACTGCAAGCTCATATACAAATCTTTTTAGCTAATAGTCATCTTCATAAGATGGGTAGGAGGCAGGCATGACTGCCTAACCCCTTTCTGCAAGTGTAGAACTTGATGCTTAGAATAATTTTCTGAAAGAGTTGCACCAAATAGCATTAGATGAATTGTTTACAACAGAACCACCTTTACTTTGGTAAAGTATCTTTTAATACCTGTATATTCAAATGTGCTGGGTGAGACTTTGGTCCTTTCTCTCATGGAGTATACATTCTTTTTTTGGAGAGTTATGGTATATAATTATGTTTGCTAAAATTTAAACTGAATAAAATGTAGTGTCAGAGGAATAATCTAACAGGTGGCTGGAACATCTGTGTAAGAAGGAGAATACTTTATAAAAATCTATTTATTCTGTAGGTGTTGTGGAACTATTGACAAATTTTAAGCAAAAAAAAATTCCTATTTCTGCTTTAGAAAGATCAACTTGGCAGCATATGTAATATATACACACACACACACACACACACACACATAGTCATCTCTCAGTAACTGAGGGGGATTAGTTCTAGAATTCTAGCCCCATACCAAAATCCTCAGAGGCTCAAGTCCCTGGTATAAAAAGTAGTATTTGCATATAACCTAAGCACATCCTCTTGTATATTTTAAGTCATCTCTAGATTACTTATAATACCAAATACAATGAAAATGCTATGCAAATAGTTGTTATACTGTATTGTTTTCTTAATTTGTATTATTTTTTATCATTTTCCCCAAATATTATCAATCTGCAGTTGGTTGAATCTACAGATATGGAACTTGCAGATAAGGAAGGCTGACTATATATTGAAGAAGGTTTAATTGGATGTAGAAGGACAAAACTACTTGATAAAAATCAACCAAATCAGAGGTAAATTCAGGCCTAGCTCCTGGGGCTCAGAAATCTCAGCCAATTGCTTATTCCACCATGGAATATTTGTCTTCTATTTCATACATATTTCCATATTCAAACTATGTGTGTTGGTATTGAATGGAAAATGACCCCAGTTTCAACTAGCATTCAGTTAATGATACTAGGAAGGCTGAGTGGCTATCTAGAGAAATAAAATAAAATAAAATTGGACCCTAAGACCACAACTTACACCCAAAGTTATAGATGAATCATAGATTTTATGTAAAAACTGAAATTAAGTTTTTAGAAGATAATATAGAAGAATTATATGTGTGTAAATATATATGCATATTTCATATATGTGAAAAATATATATGAAAAAAAGATCCCAATTTATACGGAAAACGATTAGTAAACTCAAGTAGATCATCACGATCAACATCATCTCATGTAAAACCCACAATAAGGAAAAGTCAAAAGACAAATGAAGAAAACATTTGTATTGACTAATATTTCTAACATTGATTTTCTGATAAAAATCTCCAATAGACCAATAGGAAAAAAGACATAAAAAGACAGTTCATAAAAAGACATAAAAAGATAGTTCAGAAAAATGAACCATAAATGGCTCAAGCATATGGAAAAATGCTCAACCTCATTCATAATGTGAGAAACACAAACCAAAATTATACTGAGATACCCATTTCACATACTGGTGTGACATGCTTATCACTGTTGGCAAGGATTTGGGGAAATAGGCACTCACAGACATTTTGGATAAGAATATAAATGGATGAAATCTCAGGGGAGGGACAATTTGAAAATAGTTATTAAAATAACAAACACAAAATGTCCATTGAATTAGCAATTCTACCTCTAAGATTTATCTTAAAAATATATTTTGCATAAGTAAAATTATATATATATATATATATAAATTTTATGTAGGGCAATATTTCTTTTTGCAGTAGCAAAATATTAGAAGCCATGGTGTATTATTTTTTGTCATGGTGTATTATTTTTTGAATGTGTTGTTGAATTCAGTGCTAGTATTTTACTGAAGACTTTTGCATAAGGTGTATTGATTGGTTTGTAGTTTTCATTTTTTGTTTTGTCCTTTCCTGACTGGCATTAAGGTGATACTAGGTTCATAGAATGAATTCCAGAGGATTCCCTCCTTCTTGATGTTATGGAATAATTACTGAAATATGGGTACCAGCTCTTCTTTGCAGGTCTGGTAAAATTTGGCTGTGAATCCATCTGGGTCGGGGATTTTTTTTTTCATTGGATGCTTTTCTAATACTGCTTCAATCTTGGTGCTCCTTATTGGTCTGTTCAGAATTTCTATTTCTTCCTGATTGAGTCTTGGGAGGTTGTGTGTTTCCAGGAATTTGTTTATGTCCTCTATGTTTTCTAGTTTATGTTCATAGAGATTTTCATAGTATTCAAGGATGATATTTTGTATTTACGTGGTATTAGTTTTAATATTAATATCTCCTTTTTAATTTATGACTGAGCTTACTTTGGTCTTTTCTCTTCTATTCCTGGTTAATCTATCAAGAGGTCTATTGATTTTGTTTATCTTTTTAATGAATTAGCTATTTTTTTCATTGATCCTTTGTATTCTTTTTGCTTTGGGTTTGGTTTGCTTTTCCTTTTCTAGTTCCTTGAGATGTGTCATTAGATTGTTAATTTGTGATCTTTTTGTCTTTTTGATGTGGGCATTTAAGACTATGAATTTTCCCCTTAGGATTACCTTTGATGAATCCCATAGAATTTGATAGCATGTGTTCCCTTTGTCATTCAGTTCGAGGAATCTTTTGATTTCTCCTTTATTTTCATCATTGACCCAATAATCTTTCAGCAGCATGTTGTTTAATTTCCATGACTTTGTGTACAATTGAGTGTTTCTCTTAGATTTGATTTGTAGTTTTATGCTGCTATGATCTGAGAATATACATGGTATGATTTCTATTTTTTTAACTTGTTGAGATGTTTTTGTGGCCTAAGATATAATCAATCTTGGAGAATGTTACATGTGGTAATTAAAAGCATGTATATTCACTAGTTTAGGGGTAAAATGTTCTGTAAATGTCTGTTAGGCCCATTTATTCTAGATTCTTGTGTAAGTCCCATGTTTCTTTGTTCATTTTTTCCTTGGATTATCTGTCTAGTTCTGTCAGTGGGGTATTGAAGTCTCTGGCAATTAAGATGCTGCTGTATATCTCTTTGCTTAGATCTAGTAGAATTTGCTTTATGAATCTGGGTGCTCCTGTGTTAGGGGCATACATATTTAGGATTGTTATGTCTTCTTCTTGAATTGCCCCCTTTACCATTTTATAATGACCATTTCTGTCTTTCTTTACAATTATTGATTTAAGTCAATTTTATGTGATATGAGAATGAATATACATGCTTACTTTTGGTTTCCATTTGCATGGAATATTTTTTTCCATTCCTTCACCTTTACTTTGTATGAGTCCTTGTGGGTTAGATGTGTTTCCTGGAGACAGCAAGCCTATGTCTCTTTAGTGGGACATTCAGACTGGTCACATTGATTGATAGAATTGATATGTGGGTTACTGTTCTATTCATCCTGTTGGGTATTACTTTGTTGCTGTGTTTTATCTCTTGTGCTACTGCTTTATATGAGCTCTGAGCTTTAGCCTTTTGGTGGTTTTACTCTAGTGAGTTTCTGTTGTGTTGATCCATGTATAATGCAGTTCTGAGTATTTCCTGCTAGGCAGATCTGGTCTTGACAAATTTCCTCAGTTTTTGTTTGTCTAGGAAAGTCTTTATTTCTCCTTTATATATGAAACTTAGTTTTGCAGGATACAAAATTCTAAGCTGACAGTTGTTCTGTTTAAGAAGACTGAAGGTGGGCCCTAATCCCTTCTGGCTTATATTATCTCAGTTGAGAAGTCTGTAGTTAGCCTGATGGGTTGTTCTTTGAAAGTTACTTGATGTTTTTGCCTTATGGCTTGCAGAAGGTCCTCCTTCATGTTGACTTTGGCCAGTCTGTTGACTAGGTGTCTTGGTGAGTGCCTCTTTGCAATGAATTTTGCAAGCATTCATTAAGATTATTGTGTCTGGATATCTAAATCTCTAGTAAGAACAGTGAAGTTTGCTTCAGTTATTGCCTGAAATAGGTTTTCCAGCCCTGGTGTGTGTTCTTCTTCACCCTCAGGGATACCTATGACTCTTATATATGGCTATTTTACATAGTCCCATAATTCTTGAAGGTTTTCTTAATTCTTTGTTTTTTATTTTTGACTGATTTAATTCCAAAGAGTTTTCTTCTTGCTCTGAGATTCTTTCTTTTGCCTGGTCTAGTCAGTTCTTAAAACTTTCCACCATGTTTTGTATTTCCTTAAATGATATTTTCATTTCCAGAGTTCTATTTTTTTTAAATATATCAATCTCTTCAGTGAGTTTTCATTCATTTCCCAACTCTTTTTCTGAAATTTTTTGAGTTGATTTTTGATTTTCTCTTGGATTTCATTGACCTTCCTTACAATCCCTATTTGGAATTCTTTATCTGTCATTTCAATATTTTCATTCTGGTTGGTATCCATTACAAGAAAGAGAGTTTGTGTTCCCCTTTGGGGGGAGGGGTGTCTTTTTGCTCTGATTTTTTATACCTCAGGAGTTCTTTCACTTAACCTTCTCGTCTAGAGCAGCCATTGCTTCTAATTTTTGGATCTTCTTTTGTTTAGATGGGGTTTCACACACACACACACACACACACACTTCTAAGGGGGTATTTGTAGCATATGTTGGGAAAAACCTTTGGCTTTGCTTGTGGGTGCATTGATGGTGGTCTAGGTTCTGGATGGATGCCTTGCTTATAGATATCCTTAGTGTGGTGGTTTCCTCACTTGCTAGTTGTTTGTAGGCTGTAACAGTGGTGAACTATGTGTGTGGGCAGATTCTCTGTCTCTCTTTGATGAGAGAGGCTGGAGGTCTTTGAAATCCTTTCTCTTTCCCCAGCCATGTGGTCTTCTTAAGAGTGTTAATTGTGTTGGCACACCCAGTTTAATCACTGAGACAGTAGATGATTTTTGTGGGTGAGAATCAACCGCACTCTGTATGACTGAGTCAGTAAATGTTTTAAAGGCCTGTGCAAATTGACCACCCTGTCAATAGGTGGCACTTGCTAAAAGGAACAAGCTGAATGTTGTTTTGGGGACCTGTGACCAGCTATAGCCCCTCAGGAGATGCACTTGAATGCTCCAGGTGATGGGTGGGGCCCTAAAACTTCCAGGCGAGTACTTATTTCTCCACCACTGTAGAGATGGGTGGTGGAGTGAGGTTGGGCAGGGCTGGGTTGGGTGAGCCTGCCCTCAGGCTCTACAAAAGCTGATAGGGCAGCTGTCTTGGCAGGGATCCAGGGTCCACTCCTAGGTTCCTGGGGAAAGTCACCAAGAAGGGGGTGAAGGGGCCCTACACAGCCAGAAAGTCTGTGTGTGGGGCAGGGGCTGTCTGAGGTTCACAACCTGGCTGTCAGGAGCAGGTTTCACTCTTCTCCCCCATCCCCCCCCACACTCCACGGTCTCCCTCTGGCATTTGTCAGCAGGCAGGAGCTCAAACCAGCTGAGCTCCCCCATGATAGCACTGCAGCCTGGGAGCTTCCCTGTCCAGGATCCCACCTGGGCTGAGAGTATGGCTTTTCTGTAGGAGGACAGTTGCTCCATGAATGTACTGCAGCTAGGACCCAGACTGTGCTCTCTTTTCAGTTCTACCCATGGGGGATCCCTTGCCTTCTGAGGTTAGTTCACGGATCTCTCCTCTGTGCCCCTGAGAAACACAGTGACATTCTGGGGGTACAGGATCTGGCCTATAGGCCTTTCCCTGGGTCCCCAAAGATCAATCCCTGACCATATCAGGGAGAAGCATACTGGTCCTGAGTTGCCTCTGGGGTGCTCAAGCAGGTTTAAAGTCTCTCTGCTTTGGGGTGTGTCCTGCTCTCATGGAGCAGCTGGTCAGGCAACACTGGGGAGGGCTGATGAGTAGGGAGCTCACAGTCTGAGCACCCCTTAGTCCTCTTCAGGTCTTTAAGAGGAAAGGTTTGAGTCCACTCTCTATAGAAGCCTTGGTGTGGGGGATGCACTAACACAGGGAAATGAGTCACTCCTGAGGGCCCCAACTCAATTGTCTCTCTCAGCAGCTGCAGGTGAGGGAAGGGATGGGGAGGAAAAGAGTCTGAATGGAGAAAAGCTTTCTCTGGAAGGCAGCCTGCCCAAAATGTCCAGACTCTATGGTCATGCAGATCCTCTGGAACCCACTGGCCCCCTGTAGCTCCCCCAGTCTGGGCCAGAGTTGGGAAATGTTTGTGTGGGAATGAGCAAGATGAAAACTGAGGGGCTGAAGTCCCTTTGGGAAGGACAAAGGCACATGGTGGGTGAAGAAGTAATATGGCACCTGCCATCTCAGCTCGGGTCTGTGTTGACAGGAAGTGACCCCTCGGGGGCTGGCAGCCTGGTGCTTTGTCCTTAGAAAGCTTATGGTTCACTGGTGGCAGCAGCTTTTGGGCTTGTGAGAGTAGAAAGACTCTCCAGGAGCTCAGGAGCCTACTGACCGCCAGAGATGGAAGGGATGGAGAAACAAACCCTCCACCTACTCTTTTCACTGGACTCTAAGCCTCTTGACCTCTGTTGATATGCTGCTCCTTCTTGTTCCGCTCTGTGACTTCTTCCCATGGAATCTCTAGTAGGTCCTGGAACTTTTCCCTCAGAATTACACCCGATCTTTGTTAGTTTGTTTTTTCTTTTTCATCTAGAACTTTCCCTTCAGGATCTGGCAGCTGGCATCTCTGGTCAGCCATCTTGTCCCAGACCTTCCCATCTGGTTTCTTATTTCTTGTTTATTTGTCTGTTATCACTCCTGTTCACAAACTGGGTAACTTCATTGTAAAGATAAGAAACTTTTCTGAAATCCCACAGCTAGGAAGTGGAACTTGGATCTGGCTCCATATCTCATTAATTTAGTCCTGTATGCATTTCAATTTCCACGTCTTTCCTTGTTTCGATAAAGTTTTCTTTATTATAATGGACACTGCTAAGATGTGTTAGTGCCTACTTCTATCCTGCACAGAAATTTTCTGTTTTTATTGTGTCTTGAATTGTTTTTTCTTTCTAGAGTTTTAGGAAGTTTGGGGGTAAGGTTGAATTCAAAGATACCTCAAGCACAAAGAGAAGAAACAAAGTCTGAGTCCATAGTTAGCTTCCCTGGCGTTACACTTCGTATTGCGACTCAGCAATAAGTACAGCTGGCAGCTCCACCTTAGAGCGACTTGAAAATGTCATAAATCATTCATCCTTGTTTGAGGGGTCACTTCGTTACAGAATGCATGGGGTGGCAAGTGGCAGGGAAAGACCCTGAAGGATACCAGGAGAGCTGCTTTTGTCTATGCACCCTGTGGACATTATGTTTATTAAGTTCTATTTTACTTTCAAGGAGAAAATCATGCCAGGTAATTATGTGCCTCTTACTTGTTAGTTCCTGAGAGATCCTCTGACAGATAGGGTGCCAATTATATTGACAGATCCTGCTCCCTGATTCCACAGTGGCAGGGCTTAGCCTTGCCCTCTCCCACCTGCTAAGAGCAGATCATTAAGGCAGGTGGAGAGACATCAGAAAAGGTACACAGCCAACAAGGCAGAGGGACCAAGTTTTCTTTTAATCACAGCCCTTTCTCCAACTGAGTAAGTTCCAAGGATGAGACTCATGTAAAACAAGAAATCTCAGAAGCACAAAGGTGTAAGGAGACAAAAACAAGAATGAGATTAGCCGTGAGCCAAGCCTTCAATTCATGGCTTGGTTTGGTGTTGTTGTTTGATACATATATATATTTTTTAAAAAGGTGCTTTTTCTAGCAGGGTTAATTAAAGTCTGGATTTAGGTACAAAAAGCATTGAAGGATCTGATGCATCTTGTCCATCATAATTAAAAGCACTCTTGATGTTAACTTGGCTAAACAACTGTGCCCAAATTAAGATAACTACAAGAGATTATTTTTTTCTTTCAATATTAAATTTAGAGTCAAAATTCAGTGTTAGTGAAGAGTAATGGTCAGTTTTCTACCTATTAGTGGGTATTAAATTAGTGCAGTCTTTCCAGAGAGCTTTAACAATGTTTCAGATATTGTTAAAATGTTATTACATGTTCAGTGAATAATTCCACATCAAGTTATTTCTCTTAAGAAAATATTTGGACAAATGTGCAAAGGCGTATGCACAAGGATGTTCACAGTATTGTTGTTTATAATAGCCAAAAACTGTGAGCCTTCTAAATGTTTAAAAAAAGGATTGGGTAAGTAAATATTCAACTACTAAAATTATAATGTCAATCTATATTTATTAAGATGTTCATGTTTTATGTGAGAGAGTTTACAAAACCATATGTATAGTGTGATTATGCTTTTATCATATATGATATATAACACGTGTATAATGTAAAGATATAAAATAAGATGGACCCAGCAATCCTCTTTGTGTGATACACCTAATAATGGGTTTCTTTTTTTTGAACTCTTTGTTTACATTTTATAATTTTCCACTACAAACATGAAATACTTGTGAGATGAGAAAAAGAAAAAAAATCTGCTAAGAGATATACTGTTCAAAGCATTCTATCTGAATTTTTAAATTGAAATGACAATAAAAATAGACAATATATGCTCTAATAAATAAAACTAGTGTATCAGTATTCTGTATATAGCATGTTTGGAGAGTGACAACCATTTTGGTTTACCTGTAATGTAATTTATAAGTAAGTGATTAGTGGTGAGGTAGATGTGGGTCAGTATATAGAAAACTTGAATCCTAAGCAAAGAAGTCTACACGCTGTCCAATGGTCCTTCATATTGAGGAGCGTGTAGCATTTGAATAGGGTAATGATACAATCGATTTGTGCTATAAGACAATCAATGTGGCAATACCTCGTAAGATGAACTGGGGGAAGAAGACATCTATTTTTAAACGTCTTCATTGATCATTAGAGATTTGTCGGGACCAAATGACTCATCCCCTTCCACATTTATAAAAGTCACTGCTATCTTTTTTCATCAAGTTGGTGTATATTCAGAGTTGCATTGATAAGAGACCTGTGCTGATTTGTGGAGGAGAAAGCAAGGAAAGTCATAAGTTTAGACTTCAACAAGACTCTTTATTTTTGTCCCATGGAGGTTTCTGATCACTACAGTAGAATTACGCCCAAAGAGAATTGGAATGTCTGATTCTGAATTGTATTCTACCACTTACTAAGTGTGTGACTTAGAACAAGTTACATATATTTTCATTTTCTTAATTTACTTACCCCTTAAATAGGAAACAATATAGAACCTGCTGCACAGGGCAGCTGTGAAGATTAAATTAAATAATAAAGTCCTTAGAACAGTAGCTGGCTTATAACCTTCAATAAATACTGAAGATAGGATTTTGTTTTGTTTTCTTTGGGGGGAAAAAAGACTCTGTGTTGTGTCTGGATTTGAATCTGTTATAATTTGCAAATTTGCAAGGATAGAATCAGACCCAGTGGTCAGCATTTTGTTTGTTTGTTTGTTTGTTTGTTTGCTTACTTGCTTGTTTTGTCTAACAAGAGAGTCTACATGATATGTAGAATAGAAAGGAAATTAATCCAAGGCTAGGAAATTCATTTCGTAGCCTAAATGAGAAAATTGAATTCTTATAGAACATATTTTATACTTCGAGTGCATCAACACAATTTCCAATAACAAAATAGCTTGCAAATTTAAGTGGCTTAGTTATTTTATTTATAAATTTTCCTTCTCACTATCAGGAAATATGGTGAAAGAATCTCATATCTGAACTTAAGAGAGTTTGTGTAATTTAATCATGTAATACTTGTCCCACCTTATTCTTTGTTTATATGGTGATGTGAACACCGAAATATAAACAGCAAATAAACATTTGCTCTTCCTTTCCCTTTAATTCCTGGTTAGTAATACACTTCAAATTCCATAGGTCTTATTATTAATTAAATTATACTGTATTTCTTTATCTGAAGCCAGTGAAATACAATCCATGATTTCTTATTTACACATCCCATTTATTATAAACTGTGGACCCTAAACTGCATGATCTTTTAGGACATGTCCACATTTGAAGTTTCATGAATATAAACATGTGGCTGGAAGTCAATATTCCTGGGTGGGTTAAGTGCTTGCTGGCAGCTAACTCTCATAAGGGGAAATGGTAAGTGGTTTGGTTTCATTTTGCATGGGCATGTACTTTCATGATTCTAAATGATTTCGAAGTGCATCTATCCAACTAATATTGAATAAGTACCTACTGCATGTCAGGCACTCTTCAAATCACAGGATTAAAGTGTAACCAGACAAGGTGCCTGGTTTCATAGAGCTTGCCTTCTACTTTAGAAGACAGAGGATATAGGAGAAAAGGTAATAAACAAAGTTTTTAGGCAGTGCTGAGTTCTGAGCAGAGAATAAAATGAGTCAGTGTGGCAGCCAGTAACTGTGGAGACTGTGTTAGATCGAATCACCAGGAAAATTCTCACTGAGAAGCTGGCATTTGAGCTGTATCTGATCCCAGAAACCTTTCTCCAGATCCTTTGTCCAAAAGCTCAAGATACTCAACAATGACTTTGGGTTTCTTTTGTTTGCTTATTTTGAATAAACCTTGTAATTTAGAATAGTTTCAGATTTACAGAAAAATCGAGAAGCAAGCCCAGAGTTCCCACGTACCTCACCAGTTTCCCCTGTTGTTAATGTCTTACGTTACTATGGAGAATTTGTCACAATGAATGCACCAATATTGACACATTCTTATTGACTAACGTCCGTACTTTATTCCTTAATTTCTACCTTCTGTCCTTTTTCTATTCCAGGATGCCACATTACATCCTGTTGTCATGTCTCCTTAGAGACCTCTTGGCTGTGACAGTTTCTCAGTTTTTCCTTGTTTTTAATAACTTTGACAATTTTATAGAGTACTGGTCAGGTATTTTGCTGAATGGCCCTCAACTAGGATTTGTCTGATGATTTTTTTATGATTAGACTGGGGTTATGTGTGTTGGGGGAGGAAGGCCAGAGAGGGAAAGTGCCATTCTCGTTATGTCACATCAAGGGCACGTGTAAGCAACATGAGCCATCAGTGTCTGTGCTACCTTGACCACCTGAGTTAGTGCTTGCCAGGTTTCTCTGCTGTAAAGCACACAAATAAACTGTCCTGTGCATACAAGGAATGAAAGGGGAAGTCAAAGCCATCTGGAGCCAAGAATTTAGAAGGTTTGCTTGATAAGAACAGTGGCTGTAGGAGACAACTCATTTACCGGAAATAGATGAAGGAATTTTGAGGAAAAGGAAATGAAGCAGTTTCCTTCCCTGGCCCTTGAATGTAAAGATACTCTCCAACATTTCATGTAAAAACTGTGCATTTCACAATTAGAGTTTTATTTTACATATAAATTATTGTTTACATATAAATTAT